>JAWZYT010004395.1:5000-60000 GCA_034508575.1 Petrolisthes manimaculis
TCACTTTCCAGCCAGCCAGCCAGCCCAGACCTCTTCACCTCCCTCTGCCCTTACCCACGACCCACGCCCCGTCAGTCCGTCTTAAGAGTAAGTGTTTTCTTATTTAGATTTCAATTTAGTTAGCTTGTAATTTGTGGTATTACTAAGTTATATATAAGCTTAAGGAGCATTGTGCGTTTTCTTAATCTTATTTCTACTTTGAGGTTTATCTTTTTTTTTTTTTTTATAGTTCATCCTCTCGCCTGTTGTGTTGTGGAACAGAATTATAAATGATCAATTTATTTATTCTTTTTATATTTTATTTATTTGTATATTATATTTATTTTTTACATATACTTTTTTTTGTGAGTTATGGCATTCTCTGTGACAGATGTAATATTTATATACTTGCCTGATAGTGGCATGGTTTAGCCTAGCTGTTAGACATACTTAAATGGGAACACTTTAATGTAATTCAATTAATCGTTTATAAATTAGATACATGGCTTGTAAATTCAGGTTATTGCCATTACGAAAATTGATAATCAAATTTAGAACATCAGAACTCTTTAGCCATTTATGCGTACGGTACATCATAAATTTCAACCCATCTGAGCTACGATATCTGTTGTCTCATTCTGGCTCGCTAAACCTCATAAAGTGTGGTATACTGTATATCTATTGCTGGTACCTGTCCTCTCGTAAATACATACATGCTCTCTCTCACACACGCTCTGTAGGACATGAACAAGGCTTGGCGTGTCCAGTGACAGTGTGGCAAGTAATACGAAACAGAATTTTTCCTGATTATCTGGTCATAATCCTTTGCTCTGGGCGCGTCAGTATTTCAGACCAGCTGGCGTGGACCCTTTGTGTTTGAGTGTGAGTGCCTAATTGAATTCTTACAACACCAATTTCTTCTCTACCTTTTATTTTTTTTTCTCTCTCTGTTCCCTTGTCCTCCTGAGGGTACACTTGCTCTAGGTTCCCTCTTCACACGGTCCGTCCTTTCTGTTTCCCTTGTCCTTTCCTCCACTATGTGTGTATTTTTTGCTCTTCCATAAATTTGTCTTTCCATCCTTCCTTCTTTCTGTCCTTTCCTCCATCGTATGTCTGTTTGTCCTTCATTAATTCCTTCCTTCCTTCATTCTGTTATACTTTCCTTCTGTACTTCATAGCTCCATGTATTCTACCCCATATCCTTCTCTACTTTCCCTCCCCATCCCTCCTCCTTCTGTCCATCCCTTTTTCATTCTGTCCTTCTCTCCTTCCTTCTGTTATTCCCTCCTTCATTCTGTCCTTCTATCCTTCCTTCTGTCCTTCCCTCCTTCCTTCTGTCCTTCCCTCCTTCCTTCTGTCCTTCCCTCCTCCATTATGTCGTATACCGTCCTTCATTTTGTCCTTCCCACTATTCTCAGTCCATCTTTCCTCCCTCCCTCCTTAACCTCACCACCACTCCCTCCTCCCTTCACCACCAAGGTCGTGAAATAATTACCCTGATGCTGAAGATCGTGACAACCCAGTAATGAGGTCTTTACTTCTCTCATCTCTGATTGATAGTGACGTAAGTGTGGGAGTGTGAGATCTGCTGGAAGGGTGAAGGGACAGAGGAATAAGTGTGAGATCTGATTGAATGGTAAACTGTGTGATTGGTAAAGGGACAGAGGGAAGAATGTAAGATCTGATTGGATGCTGAGTTGTGTGATTCGTGTCAGTGAAGAGTACTGGACCTGATTGGGTGGTAAGATTCGTGATAGGCAATTGACGTTAAAGGGAAAGTGTAAGATTCTTCCAGACCACGTTAGGAAACAGGCTCCCTCCGTATAAGATAAGGTTATGTGTGTTTTATAGCAGAGTTTGGAGGCCTAAGTAAGGTCCAGTTTTATCACATCATATTACGTCCCTTAAATGTTGAAGATGGAAGATTCTGAGATTACTACGTTATCTATTGTGTGACTGCTAAGGTTATTGTCCTTGTGAGTGTGTGTGTGTGTGTGTGTGTGTGTGTGTGTGTGTGTGTGTGTGTTTGTTGTGTGCTTGTGCGTGATTGAGTGTACTTGTGAGTGCTGTATGCCTGTGCGTGCTTGAGTGTGCCTGTGTTTGCGTGCTTGAGTGTGCTTGTGTTTACGTGTGCGCCCGTGTGTCCAACAGCGTGACATCTGATTGAGGGTGACAGGTGTGAGACAGTGATGATGGCTTGGAGTGCATGGGTGTGTACAGTGTAAGACAAAAGTTGTGTCATCGTTCTGTCAGACGATTACATACATTAATATAACGTTTTAAATACATACAACGAATTACATAAAATTAATACAACTAATGCCATACACAACGAATCACATACACAACTAATTCCATACATACATACAACGAATTACATACACACAACGAATCACATACACACAATGAATTACATACATAAACACAACTGATTATATAAGTTACACAACTAATTACATACACAACGAATGACATACATACAACGAACTACATACATACAGTACAACAAAACACAATTATATCAAACCCTGCATGGGATCTAATAGTTGGTTATATACTCGTTTATGTTTGCCAAATGTTGTATTTCATTATTCATTCATAACCAATATTCCTACAACACTTTGGAATAGAACGGCCTCGGAAAAAAAACTATAGAAGCGAGACTATAGCTGCTGTTGTCCTGAGTGGTAACATCTGCTCCTCATAAGATTCACTCAAATTTACTCACGAAATATTATTATTCTCAAAGTTAAACATCATTCCAGAGAGACGACGTAACTAACTTTAGAATGCGACTGTGCAATGACCATGGACCCTCTACGTACATACACACAGTCACCATCTCTTATGCTCACTAAAGACACCGACGACTCACGCTGCCTTAAAGGGGAAGTTTTGTGTTAGTAAATCTGGAGTACTTGAATCCTCCAAACTATTCCAAGCAACTGAACACCATTATTTCTGTTAACTTGGGTCTGTTTTCTGGCATACTTTGGGGGAATGAAGGCACTCCAATGTACCAAAAAGGGAATTACTACCTTAAGTGTTTTTACAGTATTGTTAAATCTGGAGTAACTGATTCATCAAAATTATTCGAAGCAAAAAAAGGCCACCACTATATTTCTGAATCTTGTCCTGTTTCCTGACATACGGTACTTTGGAGGAATCAAGTTAGTCCAGTATATCAAACCAAAGTGTACTGTCCTCTCATCCTTAACCCCCAACAACTTTCACTACAGAGAGGATGATTCAGAATGCAAAGAGAGTGACTGACCCAACCATAGGCAGAGTAGAGACACAAAAACCGGTTTCACGTGTGTTATCGTCACGTCACATCGGAACCCGAGGCGATCTGTAGGCATCATTGCTTAAAAAATATATATATACAATATTACCAGTCAACCTCCACTTTTCAACGTTGGTATGTTTCCTATGTAGGCCTGTTTAGGAATTGACATATAGGCTACACTCATATTTTTGGGAGGAGCATCACAAACTCGCTACCATCTCGCAATCACTTAATTAATGGGAGGACTTCTTTATGTTAAATTGGAGTGTTATTAATTCCTCCAAAGTATGCCAAGAAACAAATCACTTCAATGTTACCAATAGGGGATCTGTTTCGTGACATAGTTTGGAGGAATCAGTAGCCCTTTTATTTTCCCTCGCGAGTTCCTTCCCATAAACAACTCCATACACTCACCCTTGGCAACCCCATACTGTTAGGTCACTGCCGTCACCACCTACATTACAACCAAACAAGTATTCCACAGCCTTGAACCATTGCGTCATAATAAAGACCTCATTCTGGCTGGCCTCCTCAACCCCTCTTCTCTCCCAGCCCCCTAGTGTGTGTGTGTGTGTGTGTGTGTGTGTGTGTGTGGTGAGAGTGACGTGGGAATAAGAGGGCGTGAGACATCCACACACACACACCACAGATTGGGGGATAGGAGAGGGTCAGTATGGAAGGGAAGGGGACGTGGGATGAGATGGAGAACAGGGACGAAGAGGATGGGAGTGGAGGACCGATTTATACACCATACAACTATAACACTGTCATCATCATTATTCACCGCTATTCCTTCCCAATACTAATCTCCTTTCTTCTCTCACTATACCCTATAGCTGAATATAATAACAAGAATGGAGGGTTGAAAAGGAACTCAGTGAAAGTAGGAGGATTAGGAGATAAATAAAATAGTGAACATAGAAAGTACTGTACGGGAAATATATGAGGACAAAAGTTGTGAAGATTAATCATGATGGGAGTGGAAGGGGCCTGAGAAGAATGAAATATTGTGATGAGGACGTTGATGGACAGGAATGTTAGGTAGACAATACATGAAGCAAAGGAAGACGAAAAATTGTACTGTCAAGACGACCTGGTAGAACATAAATAATGATATGGGATGACCTGAGCAAAGAGAGGGAGGGAAGGAGGAGAGAATGTAGCACAGTATGTTAGAAAGGACAGAGGAAGGGAACTGGGAGGGAGTGATGCGGGAAAAGGTGGCATAATTTGGAAAGCATAACAAATTGTGAGACCGAGTGAAACACAATGTAGAAATATATGATATGGATGAGAACAGAACAAGAGTGTGACCAAAAGGAGGTGAGGAGAAGATAGAGGGATAGGAGAGGTAACAAAGAAGAAGAAGATAGTTTGATAAGGCGGCACGAGAGTGTGAGAAAAATCAGATTAGAACAAGAGAAGAGAGGTTTGAGAGAGAAAGGGTAAAGTGGAGAAAGATTATAAAAAGAGAGAGAGAGAGGACATGTCGATGGCTTGGTATTCCTTGCGTCGGTTTGAGAGGGACAAAGGTCTGAGTGAAGGAAGTGGACGAGAGAGGTATAGGGACAAGAGGGATGAAGACAACTGCAGAAGATGTATGGAACCAGAGGGAAGGAACCAGTATAAAATGGAGGAAGGAGATCAACCCTCGAGGCAAGAAAGTATTATCTAGGTTCCACGCGGAAGAATGCTACAGTAGGTGGAAGAAAGTGTTGACAACGATATCAATATGTGAAATGAGTCTAAAGAAGAGGATACAGAAGGATACAAATGGCGTCAGAGCAAATATAATAAATAATAGAGAGTTCAATAGCAATAATGAAGTGCGTAAGATACAGTAGCGTTCGGAAACCGCAAACTTCCGCCAGGGCCGAGCAGTCCGAAACTATTCATATACAAGGCTGACGAACTCTTCCAAGAATTTATAAAAGTTTATGGTCATTTCCACCAATATTTCGCCCTCGTTATTATTATTTCATTTATAGTTATGAAAATCTACGGATATCGCCACCAACGTTTTACCCTCATTCTTACGGACCCTGTGATCGTGTATGAAATTGGAGGCTTCTGATTCCTCCTGACCACGCCACGAAACAAACTCCTTGTATATAGTTGGTGTTTCGTGGCATTATTTGAAGGACTCATTTTTTTTATCTCCAATTTTCTGACAAATGTATAAAACTCACTATTGATTAAAAATTTCGTCTTACTTTATCCTGCTAACAGACAAACAAACAAAATGTCAGACAAACAAACCGAACCCATAACATAACATCTCGGCGGTGGTAATAACGAAATACATTATTATGAAGGAGTAATAATAGTGTAAAGAATAAATTAATAATGATAAAGTTGTCTGTGTAATAAAAATGAATAGGTTATGGATAAATTTAGAGTGAGGAGGAGGAGGAGGAGGAGGAGGAGGAGGAGAAGGAGGAGGAAGAGGAAGAGGAAGAGGAGGAGGAGGAGGAGGAGGGAGGAGGAGGAGGAGGAGGAGGAGTAACGGAGGATGTGGCAGAGTGAGGGAAGGAGGGAAGGGAGGAAGAAGGTGTATAGCTGAGGAAATGACAGGAACTCGGCACTGAGTCTCAGGAAGGAACCCGCAAAGAACGAGTGTAAGGGTCAGAAGCAACCACCAGGGAGGATAGTGATGATGGTGGTGGTGGTTTGTGGTGGTGGTAATGTAGGTGATGATAGTGATGATGGTGGAGGTGTGTGTTAGTGGTAAGTTAGGTGGTTGGTTAGTTGGTGATGATAGTGGTGGTGTGGGTGGTTAGTTAGTGATGGTAGTGGTGGTGGTGTAGGCAAAGTTAGGTGTGGGGTGGTTGGTTAGTTGGTGATGCATGTTAGTGGTGGTGTGGTTGGTTAATTGGTGATAGTTGGTTAGTGGTGGTTTGGTTGGTTAATTGGTGATGATAGTGATGGTGGTTGGTTAGTGGTGGTATGATTAATTGTTAGTGATAGTGGTGTGAGTGTGGTATTTCATTGTGGTGGTGTTAATGCAGGTGGAATTAGAGATGTTGGTGTGTAACTGAAATATCAATGAGGTAAAGCTGAATAGTTGTGAAATTAGATGCATTTGCCTCATATAAAAACAAGGAAGGATGCTCAGTGCTAATAACCACCCACAAGTAGTACCTAAATGGTGGGGTAGACGAGTGGAAGGGTTAACGACACACACACACACACACACACAGTGAGAGCCGTAAACTTATATATATATATATTTACTAACACCCCCGTTATATTGTCCTGGCATAGTTGGGAGTTGAGTGAGTTGAGGGTTGAGTGGATCTGTTTATAGTATCTCACCTTTCCTCCACCAAACCTTCATATCTTTATTGCTATGCCGAGATGGGTGTTGAATTTCCTCTGGTTTGTTTAGACCTCTCTCTCTCTCTCTCTCTCGCTCTCTCGCTCTCTCTCTCTATCTATCTATCTGTGTGTGTGTGTGTGTGTGTGTGTGTTTGTGTGTGTATGTGTGTGTGTGTACGTGTGTGTGTGCGTACGTGTGTGTGTGCGTGTATCGCTCCTCCCAATGTTTTAACAGGGCATTCACTCCTGCTGTGGCATAACCATTTTTATATACTCATGAATAATGTTGTTGGGATAATTGTAAAGCGAATATGCGAGTGGTGTGTTGTTGCCTGGAGGTGTGGGAAATGTATGTGGTAACCGACCTGTTCACTCTGCCCCCCAACTCTGCCTCACCACACCACTATCTACCTGTACGTATCAACAGGGACCAACTAGACACAACCAGACTGGGTGAGCAAAGGCAGGAAAGAAGGTGGGATGAGGTGAGACAGGCAGGGGCTACAGCGATGGGGTGCAGGAGGGCAGGAAAGGTATGCAATGGAAGGGTGGGGGAGGGAGGGAGGGAGGAATGGAGAGAGAGAGAGAGAGAGAGAGAAGGGTTGGACAGACAGCTAGGGTTACGGTGGGCAAAGGTTGAAGAGACAGTCGGGACAAGATTTGTGTGGTATGTCAGAAGCACCAGACGAGCAGCACCGTGGTCTCATAGCTCCTGGAGTGATGGAGGGTCAGGTCGAGGAGGAACTTGGAGGGTCGCGATGGAGGTGGTGGCAGGGTTGTAAAGTATGGCTAGTAAGATCAGGTAGGGGTTGACAAGATGGGCAAGCAGTGACTTTATTATTTTCAAGGTTGTAGGTTGAAAAGGAAAGGAAGATAAATGTAATAATAATTCAAGGAGTAAATTATTGAATCCCCTGGAGTAGACAGTCAAGATAAAAGCAAGAAAGGAAGGAGAGGATGAGACTTGTAGCAGTTATTCTTAGTCAGCCCAAATTATTGAAGTTATATAAGGTCGACAGTGCCAATGCCTAGTAATTGGTTCTGGTTAATTAATAGATTGGAAATATTATAAACCCCTCCCAATTGCATTCTCTGATGATCGAGTTTGATAGTGGATATTCTTATTAACATGTAGGAACTGTGGAAAGTGTTTTTACGAGACAGGGGAGGCTATTTAGAGCAGAGATATGTTAGGTGCAGAGACAGCAAACACACTCAGGAAAAAAAGACATGACAGGGGTAGAACAGAGACGGTGACGGGACAATAGGACGGAGCAGAGCAGGACAGGGTAGGGTAGGGTAGGGTAGGGCAAGGGAGGGCAGGCAGATAAAAGGGCAGAGGTGAGTGGCGAGGGCAGACGACAACAAGAGGAGAACTGAGGGTGTGACGGGCCAGACGCTACTCGTGCTGGTTTCCCAACACTTATTTCCCTACTACTCACAGTTACTTTCTTTTAATGACTCTTTTTTCCCTCACTTTTCTCTTTTCCTGTATCCTGCCTGACATTTGACCCTCGGGCTGCCATGGGAGTCTTGTAGTCCCGTTACCAGGGGTCGAGTTGGGAACACTGTTGGTCCTGAATAGTGGTGGTGTGTATGTAGGAGTGACCAAACTAGAGCATTCATTTTTGAGTATTCGCTTCATTATAAATCCTCTAAGTGTGAGTCAACTGTTTGGATAGTAGTATTTCTTGAAAAAGTTTATTTGGAAAATCATATATCTCCTGGGAAAAGTCCATATGGGTTACCGTCTTACTGGGATTATTGTCTCTCGAAAATAGTTCTACTTAAAATCATCTATCAGGAAATTCGTCTTACACTGTAGTAGGAGTGTATTGAAATTAGAAGTGTACTGAAAGAGTCCTGTAGTTACAACTGCCAAATCATGCAGTACAGTATGGAAATATTTGCTTCACGGGTTCGTAAACTAAATAATCAGAGAAATTTATTCATTTATTATGTATGAGTAATATGTTTTTGGAGGATTTCCCTTGACGTTATCCTTCATGAAGACATATTTAATACGTGAGGCAACAGGACTTCTGCCGCCGACTGTACATACATATTTTTCCCAGTTTTAGTGTAATTTGAAAACTTTATTCTATTTGAGATTTGTTCGATTTATCCTATTTTGTGATGCTTGCTTACCGTACTGTGTCGTTACATAATACATACACATCCCCATTTCTATAATCGCTACCTATAGATCCATTTATCCTCCCCTTCATCTTATGGCAAAGGAGACATTTTTAAATCTATGCAAATCTATGCATAACAGGACAACACCGTAACAACTGGAGATGGTGACGTTGTTAGTGCTATTCAAAAACCATAAAAGAAAGTCCGCATCAATATAAATGAACTGACAGCATAAAAAAAAGTGTTGTTAATTATGGGGAAAGAGAGCTAACATTTTTACAGGGTTTGCTTGCTTGGTGGAAAGATAGCTATGGTTCTTTTACAGGAGTTTGCTTGGAGGATATAATGATTTAGAACTTGGTGAGGGTCAAATTATATCTTAATTAATATTGGCGTGGCAGGGTGTATTGTAAAAGTCACAGTAAGGAAAAATGTTGGTAATGAGAGAGAGAGAGAGAGAGACAGACAGACAGAGAGAGTTACAAGGAGTTACAAGGAAATGAAGTACCCTAGAAGACCTTACGATCCATACAAAGAGGATACCTGTGGGTTTAGTTGTGCAAGTAGGTGACCGTCCTCGAATGTGTCATGTAAAACCAGACAGAGTGAGACATAGACAGAGACAGAGACAGTGACAGTGAGAGAGAGAGAGAGAGACAACAAGACATACAAAGAGAGAGACAGAGACAGAGAGAGAGACAGTGAGAGAGAGACAGTGAGAGAGAGAGAGAGAGAGAGAGAGAGAGAGAGAGAGAGAGAGAGAGAGAGAGAGAGACAACCAGACAGAGACAGAGACAGTGAGAGAGAGAGACCGAGACAGAGACAGAGAGACAGCAGATAAAAATATTGGAGTTGACGTTATGAACAGCCTCCTACCTAATCCATCCATCCAGTCAGTCAGTCAATATAAACCAGAGAACTTCCCACACACCACGAAAAATAAATATACACGAAAGATAATATAATCTATTCGTAAATCCAGGGCAAGAAATAATGTCAGAACCCTACTCTCTGAAACCCATGTTGAATGATTATTGTGGGATATGTTTTATCACTTTTATCTTGCATTATTTACTGATGGTTCAATATATATTCTTAATTAATTTGTTGTATACTATTTGTTCATTTATTTATTTTTTTCGTAATGGTTCTCTGCTGGTGACTTTCGCTTCAGTGAAAAGGAAAGGAATAACCATGAATATATAATACAAATGAAAACAAAAAATACATGGGGATATATTGAAAAAATATATATATATATATATATATAGATAAATAAATAAAAACTAACCAGACTCGGGCTTTTGTATTGTTGGAGACGTGAGTATGTAGAGTGAGTCATGTAAAAAAAAAAAAAAAAAAAAAAAAAAAAGAGAGAGAGAGAGATGGAGAGGGGAAAAAAATAACACGCCGTCTAGAAGGAAGGCTCCGGGCGACTGTGGTGGGATCGGGAAGCCATTGATATTCATGACGTGCTTTATTTTTTTGGTTGTAAGTGAGTGACATCTGGGTCTGGGTATGCAAATGGTTGGTCACGAGATGAATTTACTTCCCCTACAATGATGGGCTTATGGGTGAGTGAAAGGAAGTCGTGATGTAAGGATGAGAGAGAAGGGTAATCTTTTAACCCTATAGGAACAGCCATGAGACAGGGGATAAATGAGAGAGAGAGAGAGAGAGAGAGAGAGAGAGAGAGAGAGAGAGAGAGAGAGAGAGAGAGAGAGAGAGAGAGAGAGAGAGAGAGAGAGAGAGAGAGAGAGACAGAGACAGAGAGAGAGAGTGAAAAAAATTGTGTAAGGGAAATAATAGATATCTCAGGAGGACGAGAGATAGATAGAGAGAGAGAGAGAGACAGATAGACAGATAGACTGACAGAGAAACAGACAGACAGACAGACAAAGTAAAACAAAATTGTGTCAGATAAATAATAAAAATCTGAGCAGAACAGTTGTTGATATTGTCTTGTGAAAAATAACCAACCAACAACTCACGCACAACAACACACCAACAATACAACTGAAAAGAAATGCTAAGGTTGACGAATGCTTGGGAATGGAAACTGTAAAACTTAGAAATTAACAGCAGATGTGTATACGACAATCCTGTGAATCCATATTGGAGAAATGAAACTAGAAATTAAACACAATATTAAAAAAAAAAAAAATCTTAATCCCAGTTTTATACCCTAATTATCCTAGTATTTGTAGTAAAAAATGTAAATAGAAAAAAAAATATATATATATAGTTCTCAAGGCCACATGTTAATTATCTCGTTCAAATCGTGAATCCGTGAACTATTTGGGTTGGATTTGCATCATAATTATCATAGTCAGTTCATCAGGACTCGGCGGACAAGGAGCAATTATCATTAATTAACAACAGGGACCCCGACGGTGCTACCACCTGTTATGTTTTGTCCTCTCATTAATTAAGAGACCCTGTGATGTAGTCAGAAAATTTTTGTTGGAGATAAACGAGTCCTTCAAATATGGCCACAAAACACCAACTATATGGAAGAAGCTTGTTTCGTAGTATAGTCTGGAGGAATCAGAAATCCCCAATTCTGGTACACATTCACAGGGTCCTTAATTAAAAATGGACTGACTGATTTACTGACTGACTATCTCTTAGGTTCACATTGGAGGGCTACACATTCCTCCACACTATGCTTTACAACAGATTCTCTACTCGTATACATACTGAGGAGATCTGTTTGGTGGCATAGATTAAAGGAAATAGTAGCCTCAAAATACCCCCTAAAAATTGTATCCCTGTGCAGAGAGAGTCATATTTGTTGTGTACCTAGAGTTAACAAAGTTCTATCTAGTTCTGCTGTATGAAATCCTGCATGACTTTATTAAGGTTATGTAGTACAACTTTGAATGCATTATCATTCACTAATGTACACAAAATTATAATATACAGTATGTCTTCATTATTGATTATATTGCAATGCTAATATTATTTTCCCATTCAGTTGAAGCCACTCACAAAGAGGTAATTACTTGCAAGCATTTATTAATTAATAGGTATACGCATTGAATTGTTAGCGGTAATATATATAGTTTACCGCTGAATATCCCGTTGACTTTTAATTGCTAGACTGGTTTGGTTATCCCTAATTAAGACCACTGGTGACTGTTTCTTCTTTGTAGCCACGAGATGCTACACGACGGCCAGCAGGAAATTAATTGATTGAAAACATGTCCAGATCAATAGATTACAGATAACATTGTGTGGAAGTTTTTTTTATCGTCGTATCGGCTAATTTGGCATCAACTATAGAGGAGCGTAAAATAGTTAGGAACCCTAATTTGTTATTTGTACACTCAAAGACTTTAGAAGATCGTGTTTGTTGCCACCAGAAGTCTCTGCAATTACATGGCTTGTTTGTGGAATACATTTTTATTACTTTTCACACACACACACACACGCACACACACACACACACACACACACACACACACACACACACACACACACACACACACACGTACACACGCAACACACAAGATAAAAAAAGAATAAATCAATACTTGGCTCTTCAGGGGACACAAGATTGGTTTATATTCCACAGTCATATATGGATGGTAAAAATTATACACACACTATACAGTACACCTCCACAGGCCAAGAGGTTATACTGATTTTTGGTGACAGGCCGACAAGATTTTAGTGTTAAGAGTGTACAGATGAGGTGAGTTAAGTGGTACTCACCTGTCAGGGGCAGTGGCAGCCTCCGACACCTGGTGGCCTCCTGGTCATCATCCTTCCTTACCCACCATCCACTACATAGCACCACAACACTCACAACAACACACACTCAGTCTTTTGATACCGTCTGTAACCCTCTCTGATGCTCCCGTCACTCCTCCTTACTTTAGGTTTCTGCTCTGATAGTCTCAAGTTTCAGTCGTTAATAATCTTTATATGCAACTTTTTCTCATATCATTTTTGTGCATGTTAGTTCTGTCTGATTAGTTTGGCTTGATGGCTTAGTGCTTGCTTATGGTTAATGTTAGTCATCATTGGTGGTTCATGATTGATGTGTTGGGGGTGGATGAGCTGACCTGGGCGGCAACACCTGTAAGGAGCCAAGGACGCGTCACCTTAACTACCAACACAAGCAACACACTGATACATACCTGACAATACAACATTATTACAAAACCCTGGCCTCTGCATCTGACGGTAAAGGTACAACAAGTGGCACTTACTATGATGCACAAGTGATTTCGGAGTGCATAGTTACTGAAATGGCACAGGAAGCTAAGGCAAGCAAGCAGCAGCACTTCAAGACCTAACCCAAGTGCCACATTATTAATAAGACTCTAGTTATTGGCGATGAGTATTAGCTGTGAGTCATCATTACATCCACACCAAGACTTGATTAGTAGAGTGTGGTAGTATGAGAGTAGATAAATGATGTGGACACGTACTGGCAGCCAGGACTCAGCGGCTCTCCACCAGCTAGCGAGCAGTGACCCCGGTGGCGAGAGAGCGATCCACAGACGTGCTTTCCCGATGGCGTCCACAGCCAGACTGACTCTTTAGCAAACGTTGTCGCAGCCTCACGACCAGTCACGCTCATGATCACCGTGACGTCACACCCACCTAGCACAAACACACACACATACACTCAGACCCACACCGTGAAGGAGCCTCGTTATCTTAACCCTGATTTGGCATCCAGCGGCAGTGTCCCGGTCACCCTACCTTCCCTCCGCTCTGCCCGCCTCAGCTTCAAGGTTAATGTCTGGATAAACTGACCCACGTGAGGTAACCTGACCCCAGCCTGGCCTGACGTAACCTGAGATGTGACAGACTGGTTGCCGCTCACACCGCAAAAAGAGGAAGAAAAATGCTTAGCAAGATTCTGCAGCGAGTGCCTACATGGATTAGTCTGACAGGGATGTGTGCGGGGTACGAAGGCTGGAGGCTGACAAGTGACTCCCACCCACCGGTAATTAATGTGTTGCTGAAGCGAAAAGGGGCCTGGGGGATTTAGAGAATAATCAGAGTACCGCAAGATGAAGAGGATTAAAAAAGGGAGAAATTAACCTAATCACAGTACAGTTTCTAAGGAGTAAAAGAAAGATATTATTTCACACTTGCCACTGCACAGACTCACATGAACTGCCATGATCCGTGTCACCCCTGCATGGATTGGATCGTTTACAGTCGTCTCACCAACACCAGCAGGAGAAGTGGCCGAGGAATCGACTCGTTGCTGCTGTTTAAATTCGCTGTTAAAAGATCGAGTACTTCATTGTTGGTGAGATGCGACAGACGGGACGACGAGAAAATACCAAAGTCCTGAGACGGGTTGGTGGACACGGAAGGAGGAGCTGGAGGAAACACATGACGAAGGATGAACCAGGATGATGAGGATGTCAGAGACAGAGAGAGGAAGCAAGTCACGAAGGAGGAAAACTCATGCAAAATTTATAATTACACTGAAGAGCGTTCGAGGACTGGGAGGAACAAAACGTGGAGTGAAGCGAGGAAGGGAACACAATAGACGAACTCGGAATAACATTTTTTTTTTAATGTCTATTTTGATTAATATGAACGATTTATATCTTAAGGGGAATGTTTTATGTTGGTAAATCTGGAACAACCGAATCCTCCAAACTATTCCAAGCAACATAACACTATTATTTTTACTCTTCTAGTCCTGTTTCCCTGCATATTTTGGAGGAATCATGGCACTCAAATGTACCACCAGAAAAGAATTACCACCATAAGTACGAGTGGTTTTTCATTTGCGACTAAAATTGTTTTGTGTTAGTCGTAATTAAAAGCAGATTGAAATACATATATATGATGACCATCCTGTCTAAAGGGAGGTCTGAAATAGGGAAGAAATGGGAGACGTTGTATATTTACTTGATGTAGGAGGTGGGGGAAAAGAGAAAAGGATTACTGTATTAAAGTGAGAAAAAGAGGAAAGGAGTAGAATTATAGAAGTGAATGTAAGAGGATAGAATTAGATTATAGAAGTGAGAGGAAGAGGAAAGGATTAGAATTATAGAAGTGAATGTAAGAGGATAGAATTAGATTATAGAAGTGAGAGGAAGAGGAAAGGATTAGAGCATAGAAATGAGAGGAATAGGAAAAGGGGTAAAATTGTAAAAAAAAAAAAAATAATAATAGTGTATAAGTGCAAATGACAGGAGTAGATAATGAAAGTGAGAAAAGGAGCTGAGGAGTAGATTACAGAGAGTAGGAAGAATTAGAGTAGGTTATTGAAGTGGGAAGAACTGGAGAGGAATACATTATGGAACTGGGAATAGCAGAAAACCAGCAACAATAGGAAGTAGGAAACATCAGATCAGCGAATATTAAGAATAAAGGAATGACGAGAAGAGGAGATTAGAGAATAATAATAGGGGGATTAAGAGGAAATTAGAAAAGATTAAAAATAAGGTAATGACAAGAAGAGGATAATAATCAAAGAATATTAAGAATAAATGAATGATGTGAAAAGGAGATCAGAGAAGTTTAAAATGAAGGGAATGACATGAAGAGGCGATTAGAGATGATTAAGATGAAGGGAATGACGTGAAAGGAACGAGTGGTGAATGAAAGACGAAGAAATTAATCGGTTACACTACCAGTCCCTGTTTTATCTAATATTTACGGTTAGCGGGGAGACTGCCTTATAAAAACATTCCAAGGATGGGTACTGGGAGGAAGGGAAGGGAAGGGAAGGGGAACTCGTGACTATAAGGTCATCCACGGGTACAGTACAGTTTGGCCACATGAATTCTTACACAGGCTATTTAAAAAGAGAGGTTATTATTCTGGAAGTACTGCAATGAATAGTCTACCAAGTGACTAGGTATTTACAAAAACCACAAACCTAAGAGTAGTGTTGTATTGCAGTTACGTATATAGTCATACCATTTTTATAATTATGTTGTAAACCCTCGAAAACAACAGAGTATATAGGCTACGAATTCTGGTGGTCAATAGTAGAGTGGGGCAAGGTTAAGTCGTGTCGTGAAAGTTGGTGATAACTTAATAAAGGTTGTGTGTGACCGTTTAAACAAGTCATGTGGTGTATTCTTCAGTACATCAAACGGGACTTTGCTAATGATTCACCAGTTTCATTTATTCGTCTGTCACAACTACGACACGACTATAGATAGATTGACCTCCATTGTACAGTCACGGCGAATAAATAGCTTCTGTAAGAAGATTTAGGGCTTTATGCCTGTCGACTCATGGTGTTGGTCATTAATTAAGGCAGTCAGTCTTATTACATCAACACTGCTCTCCTTGCTCTTACAGCCGGGTACCTACTTACTTGTTTCTGTACACATAGGGAAGACATTATGTGTGTATCCGACGGCTTTGCTCTCGTAGTGAATTGTACATAATATAGATGTATATGTATGTTTATTTTTAGATGTAATAATGAGTTGAGAAGCTTCATCTAAAATCCAGTAAACATAATATAGATGTATATGTGTGTTTATTTCTAAATGTAATAATGAGTTGAGAAGTTCGTCTAAAATCCATTAATTAAGCAATAGCACACTAACCAATACTATCAGAGTGTATGAAAACAATGGTCAAATATAAGTGTGTATCAAAGTTTACCTCCTCGACCGTACACACTGCTGAGGTGGCCAGTGGGGGTCAAAGGTCAAGTTAGCATACCCTGGGTTATTTTTCTTCCATTATTGACCCATTTCCATGTACCGTTTATTAATTAAGGAATGGGGGTGCTTCTGAACATTTGATATTGTTGAAGTCTTATTATAATGTATTTGTACTGTACATACCTTCAACCAAACCTGTATATACTTATTATTAGTACTCGTGACTGTACATACCTTCAACCAAACCTGTACATACCTTCAACCAAACCTGTATATTTATTTATTCTCGTGACTGTACATACCTTCAACCAAACCTGTATATTTATTTGTTCTCGTGACTGTACATACCGTCAACCAAACCTGTACATACCTTCAACCAAACCTGTATATATTTATTTGTTCTCGTGACTGTACTTACATACCTGAAGCCTCCAACCATGCACCTAGCTCTTCCTCCAAATAAATTTATCAAGACTTTCGTTTCCGTTACTCTTTAGGTTGAGATAAAAATTATTAATCCATTGTTCAGGTTTTCTTTTTCTTGGACATTCCTGCTGACACCACCAAGGATTGAAAAGTGGACTGTGTGTGTGTGTGTGTGTGTGTGTGTGTGTGTGTGTGTGTGTGTGTGTGTGTGTGTGTGTGTGTGTGTGTGTGTGTGTGTGTGTGTGAGTCATGAGGGTGTGTGTGTGTGCGTGTGTGTGAGAGAGAGAGGAATGTTTACTAATATTTATTCTTTGGAGAGAGTGTGCATGTGTGTGTGTGTGTGTGTGTGTGACGGTAGTGTCTATTGACCGGATGGAATGCTTGTGTGTGTATGTATGTGTGTGCTTGCAAGCCTTAGTGTTCCCGTGTGTGTGTGTGTGTGTGTGTGTGTGAGAGTTAAGCGAATGGAATGCTTGTGTGTTTGTGTGCGTGCGTGTTTGTGTATATGTGTACTTGCTAGTTTTAGTGTGTGTGTGTGTGTGTGCGTGTTTGTGTATAAGTGTACTTGCTAGTTTTAGTGTGTGTGTGTGTGTGTGTGTGTGTGTGTGTGTGTGTGTGTGTGTGTGTGTGTGTGTGTGTGTGTGTGTGTGTGTGTGTGTGTGTGTGTGTGTGTGTGTGTGTGTGTGTGTGTGTACCGCCGCCCATCACCACACTCCACATCATCACGTCACTCTCTTCCACTTCCACCTCCACCTTCAACTCGACCTTCACCCTCACCCCCTTCTCTCTCTCTCTCTCTCTCTCTCTCTCTCTCTCTCTCTCTCTCTCTCTCTCTCTAGTTCCCACGTCTTATCCTCCTCACTATTTTTCACCTTCGTTGTTGTTGTGTTTTCTGAATGTGTTATCTATCTATCTATCTATCTATCTATCTATCTATCTATCTATCTATCTATCTATCTATCTATCTATCTATCTATCTATCTGTCTGTCTGTCTGTCTGTCTGTCTGTCTGTCTGTCTGTCTGTCTGTCTGTCTGTCTGTCTGTCTGTCTGTCTGTCTGTCTGTCTGTCTGTCTGTCTGTCTGTCTGTCTGTCTGTCTGTCTATTCAATTTTCAACTTTTTTTTCGGACTTGCTTATTTATCCCTTCTTCATTTTATTTATTTATTTTGGTGTGATTTTTACATGTTTCGTCTCGACTTCCATTGTATTCACACATGTTTTTCTCCTATTGTTTATTTATTTCTTATTTTTTTTTATTTAATAGTTGCTTCAGTTTTTATTTTACAGCAGTGATTCTCTTGTCTTGTTCCGTGTACTGTTATTTCAGCTGGTGCTCTCAAAAATTTTCTCGAAGATAAAATTTTGGTTTCTCCTGTCCTCGGCCCCCTCCTCTCCTCCCCCCCTCCCCTTCTTCTTCTGGTGGACGTGTGGGATGGTCAGTGTGAGGAAGGGGAACCATCATTATTTTTTAACAACCACTCCATTGCATTGCTAACTTGACCTACAGTATAGAAGCTTAGGTATGGTAAAGTCATGGTCTAATGTACTGCAACACCTTCCAATGAGACGGCTTCGAAAAATGATCCGAAACTATAGCTGTTGGTGTGTGCAAATTTGGTTCATACAATTAACTCAAATAGCTCGCTTTTATTCACCAGGTTCCAGTACATTAGACCATGACTTTACAACGCAGCCAGACCATATTAATAGATAAGTCATTATTCAGGAAGTACTGCAGTGAATGGTCTACCAAGTGACTCTGTGATTAGCCCACCCACCTCCCACCTCCAAAAAAAAAAAAAATATATATATATATATTATATAAAAATTATGTCAAATTTCATGATAACGTTGTATTGCTGTTACGTAGTCCTACATTTTTTATATTTTGTAAGCCCTGGAAAACAACAGGGTGTGTGTGTGTATGAATTTTTGTGGCCAATAGTGCATACCATAGAAATAAATGTGGTTGTGCATGTGTGTGTGTCCCGAAGGGGTTGGTATTTTCCTGAACCTCGATAACGGGCTTCAGGAATACATATGTTCAGTGTCGGAGCATATATATAAAAAGGTAACCTAGCCTAACCTAACCTAACCTAACCTAACCTAATTTTATCTAGCCTACAGGTAACGCCAGCAGAAGGTTTAAGCTGTGTGTTGACCTCGCACACACACACACACACACACACACACACACACACACACACACACACACACACACACACACACACACACACACACACAAAAATGAAATAAAATAACCTATACTATAACGCACACATATCACACACACACACCCATGCATGCACTCACAAATATCAACTTAGACACGCTCAACAAACACCCATGTAAATTAAATGACGGACAGAGTGAGAGAGAGAATGAGAGTGTGTGATCGTGAAGGACACACACACACACACACACACACACATACACACACACATACACATACACACACACACACACACACACACACACACACACACACATACACATACACACACATACACATATACATACACACACACACACACATACACACACACACACATACACATAAACACACACACACACACACACATACACATACACACACACACACACACACACACACACACACACACCCTGTAAAAGAGGAGTCAGTGAACCAGCTTGGGTGTGCATGAGGGACGCCTGGGAAAATCTTGCTCTTAAAAAAATCTTGCTCTTAAAATAATCAACAATGCTGCTCCTCCTTTCTCTCCTTCTCTCTCTCCCTTAGTTTTTTTTTTTCTCCTCATCTTTGGCTTTTATTTCTCTTTCCTTTCCACAACTTTTCTTCACTTTTGATCTTTTCTTGTCGCTCCTTCTCTTCCCTTTTCTTCTCCTATACTTGTACTTCCTCTCTTCGTCCTTCCTCTCTCTTTTATTTCTTCCATTAGCTGAACTATGCCCTAATAATGATATAATAATATTATTATTATTATTAATAAAAATAACCAGCGTGAGAGACAGTCAAACCTATTTTACGAAAGTTGGATAAATTTAAGTTTGCCCGTGTTGGAAATCTCTCTATCCTGCCGTCAGCCCGTGTTGTTGTTGTTGTTGTGGTTGTGTCAGTCAGTCAGGCGTCAGGGATCACCGGAATGGATTTACAGCGGTGGTATAATATAATCAGTCTTTACCGGGCATGAAGGAGAGCTATGCATGGGGCCCTTTGAGGTACAGCCCATCGTGGTAGGCTACTATTTGGGCACTTTTTCCTGCGACATCGTGACGTGCGACAATATTTTTGACGACAAGTCGCAGGAAACTGGAGATTTCGGACGACGAGGTGTCCACGGAAACTATCGAAAATTGTCGGGGATTTCCTGCGACAGGGAGAAAGTGAATACACTGCAATTTATATATTATTATGTCATATTATAATTTAAATGGTGTTATGTATCATTATTTGAATACAGAAATTGAATTCTTAGATCTTATATATTATTTACACCGAATTTAACTGTTAAATATGAGCGTGGAACATTGAAATTGATTTTGCTGCTCGCCTGCCGCCTGATCAAAAAGACAACGTGATCACTTTGAGAGAAATATTCACTTATTATTCAGCTGCTTTGTATTATGGCTCCACATGAGGGACGGTCACTGGAGTGTTTTTGTTGTTGTCTCGCCAAGTGTGTCGTCCGTGGTCGTTGTTGTCAATGATGCCGTACGATATCCTTCCCAGCGTCACGTCGTCGTAAATGGTGTCGCAGGAAAAGAACGACCTTGTGATACCGGCATAATTAAGGGGAGAGTATACTTTTGACAGATTGGAGTGCCTTGATTCCTCCAAAGTATGCCAGGAAACAGACCCAGATGAAGAAAAATAATGGTATCCTGTTGCATGGAATAGTTTGGAGGAATCATAATCTCCAAAAATGTCAAAACTATACCCTCCCCTTAAGAATGCTTGTGGCCCAACGTACAGCCCTGGACATACGTTGTAATTTGCAGTCTATTTTGATCAAGGGTGTCAGAAACTTTAGGCTTTTTTGTCACATTCTTAATTAATTTAACACTGGTTTCTGTCATAATAACCTTTTTCCTCATATGAAGTACAGTTCAACCATTTTTTCCCTCATAAGAAGTACAGTATAGCTATCATTTCCCCTCATATGAAGTACAGTAATTTCCCCTTATATGAAATAAAATACAATATTCTTTCCCCTCAAATGAAATAAGGTACAATATTCTTTACCCTCAAATGAAATAAGGTACAATAATCTTTCCCCTCAAATGAAGTACAGTACAGTTAACCATCTTTCTCCTCATACAAATTAACAGTACAATAATAATTCCTCTTAGAAGTCTGCATTCATTCCATATTCTCTTTGCATGTGTACGAAATGCAAGCAACCGTCCGAAAAGACCGAGTACGTGTCTTATATTGAGCCTACTGCAGGGGGAAGTAAAAAAATTATCACTAAAGCAGTAAATTTAACATCTGTGTTCACTAGAGTACGTCAATACATATATATTATTATGTAGCCTAACTATTTATCACTTTTACAATTGGTGGTTTCTGCGTGGCGAGTGCAATCCTGTGGTGTCAGTCTGGTTTATATACTAGAGGCAAATTTATTGATTAACGTAATGAAAGGTTAACAGACTTTAAACATACACATTTGGGCCAGGTTGGAAAATAATCTCGTAAGGTGTCATTGTTTGTTTTCCCTGTCTGTTGTATCTGTGTGAAGCCTACGTGTCTGTTTGTCTCATAGGGTTTTTTCCTATCTTCGTTTGTTTTGAAAGGGAGTGATTCTTGCGATGTCCTGTGGGATCCTCGAAGCTCAGTGTAAACATAATTATAAGCATTTACCATAATTTAGTTCAAAGATTGATATTATACTCTTGCTTGTAGTGATATTGACACGTAAATTTATCATTATAAATGCGATGTCTTATTTGCTACAGTTGTGATGAAATATAAGAAAAAAAAATCTTGTGTAACTGCTGTATTAGAACTATTGTATAATACGTAGTAGCAACATTTAAATAATATTAGTTCACCCTATATGTATTAGATTCGTTTTCTGTGGCCTATTGGTAAAAGAAAATGTATATATAGGCATTTCATGGATGTCTTAGGTGTTTATGTATCACGTAATTACTTCACATTTACAATCAGCCAACTATGCATATTTCGGCATATAATTATAGGAAGTAGGCTAATCATCAAAGCGTAAAGTTATGAACCAGGTTAAGTTTTCTACTATATCAGTGACCTAGGGCTATGTTAAAACTCAATATTTGTTATTAACTCCCACTATAATTATTTTCATGATCGATAGTGAACAAAATATTTTGCAATGACACCTATGATGCTTTATACAGATCTGGATTAGGAGTTGGCTACATCCATTTACATCAATTACGAACAGTATCTATTCATTAATCATATATTGGGAAGGTTGGCTAACGTGAAGTCAAGTAAATACAGTGATGATCCCCGTGAGTGAGTGAGAAAGTTAGTGCTAGTGTTGCAGAGTGGTTAGTGAGTGTTGCAGAGTGGTTAGGCAGAGCATCAAGTGTCGCCAGGCTGCTGCTGCTGCTGCTGCTGTATTGTTTTGGTGGAGTGCATTTACCTCCCAACCTTCCACAATGCAAAGAATTACTTTACAAGTGTACCGTATCCATCAGAAGTCAATAGATGCCTGTAGTTACATATTTACTACTTTATATTCTTCCGAGTAACCATATGGTCCAAGGAAGAGTGCTCTAGAAAGACCATTAGATGAGCGAGACATTTCGGGGCGGTGAATGTATCAGCAGCCTGGAGCCAACGCATGCGCCTCTTGGGTTCATCTCCCGAGCCACTAACTAAAAAAAAAAAAAAAAATACCTCAGCTCAGCCTGGCTCTCTGCGTTCGTTCAGTTCTCGGTGTCTTTCTCTGGTGTGAGGGAGGGTGAGCGAGCGGAAAGAAATTTTTGTCAATATCTATCCCAGTGACTGCATTCGCTTCTACTCAATTAATTAAAGGAAGATGCGTTGGGAGGCGGGACTGTTGTTGCTGGTGTGGGTGTGTGTAGCAGCGGCCACTCTCCACGATGACCAAGGTGAGTAATCGCATCTTAGATGAAAAAAAAAGTAGTTGGTGACCTTGTAAAAACATAGAAAATAAAACTATTTCATAGAGTAACGTATATTTAACATTATTATGATGACGCTTATGTCAACGGAATGTAAGAGATATACACGCAGTAGTAAACAACAAGAGGTTAACCATCAAAGTCCGATGCGAGGTCGTGTCCACATTGCATGGTGTCATGCCCCCAGGACCACCACCAAGTGCCAAGGTACCGATTGAAATTTGGTTTGGTGGGAGGATGAGGTGAACGTGAGAGTGAGTGAGAGCAGAGTCGGGATGAGGCTGGTGTGGAGTTGTGTATACTGTATACTTTGTAGTAGGATCTGTGTTTATGTTGTGGTACGATGAATTGTTGCGTGTAGGCTAATTGGATGAAGATTATTATTGTTGTGTCACCAACATACTGATGCTAATTTTTATAAAGTTTGCCTTCCATAACGGCTGCACATATGACTTGATGATGGGAGAGGTAGTGCGTAGTAGCATAAAACATGTTGATTTAGTAATAAGTTCATGCAAATAATAACATGTAATTTAACCCACATTATGTAGTCTCTGAATTATTTGTTATACTACATTTTAATATCGCGGTGTTAGCTATAGTAATATAAAATTGCCCTCACAGGTTTCTGAATACAGCAATCAGTGTAAGGCGCTAATAAAGTAATTGTATAAAAGAAACAAAAGTAGTTCACTATATTTGAATTAAACCAATTATTTCTCCTCTTCATTATTTACAAGTCATGGTTGAATATAATGAATGTCCCCGGTAACTAAATACCTTTCCACAACTATGTTTCACTTATAAATCATCGACTACACTCCTTCAAAATTATATTGAGTAAACTCGTAGGCCATTTTAGTTTTACAACGAAGAGTGAGTGAGTGAGTGTTCAGGAGCGGAATATTTTTCGAGCATGTGCCCACAAACTAACAACACGCATACCGCTGCCACATGCACCCATATCTAGCAACTAGGTGATCCAGACGGAACTGTTACCGGCTGTATGCTACATACATGACTATAACGGGTGTGTCTCGTGTGATGCTGGAGACCAGATGAGAAAGCAAGAGATATTAATATATAACTTTGCTTGGATCACGAGCATCTGAACGTGCTCCAATTTGGTTGGTAGTGTGTGAATAGTAGAGTGAGGTAGCGGGGATGATTTTTTTTTCTGTCGACTTCGTGACAGTACGTTAGACCATCAGTATCCCTTGACTCTTGCATGTGATGTTGGGGAAGGACACAAGAGTACTTTCTGTAGGTTATGTGTGAGACGATTGTGAAGGTGTAATGTGTGGCTGTATATGTAGGGGTTAGATAGAGTATCATTCTAAGTAGCCTATGCGATTGGCAGTTCGTGTAGGTGTGAAACCGGGTAACCTAGCTTTGTATGAGACCAAGGAACTGGATGAGACGGATTAATATGTGGTCAGATGTATGTAGGTATGTATGTATGTAGGGGGAAGAGATAGCATATGATTGTATAGTAGGTGCGTCTCTGGTAAAATGTGTGTGTGTGTGTAGGGTAGCCTAGTACAGTACACGTGTGAAGGAGGGTTGGTGGGTGAGACAAAGGGCGTATGAATGTTTTCGTTATGGACAATGGGAGACACAGGAAGCAAGTGTTTCCAAGGGGTTAACGTTTGCATACATAATTTTAACAGCTGTATCTTACCCTGCAGTATAATGATAAAGTCTTTTATCACTGTTGTTTATGTCCCTGCATCCGATTTGCTCCTTTGTGTTTGTCACTATTATTTTGATCTCGGCCTTTGTTCTTTGTGTTTCTACTCCTCCACACATATCTTACATAATTTATACATTCTCATGCTCAACATCATCATCTTTTTTAGCACTATATTCCACGCATTGCACTGCCTAAGTTAAAAATGCCATCATAATTGAATACTGTATAATGTAAAAGTACCAGCCCAGTAGCCTAACCCTCTCTCGCCGAGTTCTCACCAAAGTTGCTCTGTACACCAAACGACTTGTTGTCATGGGACTTTGTAGAGTGTGTGTGTGTGTTTGAGCTCACTGGTTAACACGTATCTCTACTTGATGAAGTGTAAATTTTCTCTCCAGTAACTTATTGTATTGCCTATTCCATTCTGGTGTAGTATAGTTGTTTCTGACAAATGCGTCTAACTTAGTCATTTAAGTAGGCTCATTCCTATTGTAGGTTACATAGGAAAGGAAATATAAATCAGAAATATGATTGATCATTAACTATATATCCTACATGAATGAATAACTCGCTAAACTTCAGAATGTATGTTTCAAGGGAAGATTAATATCATTACCGTATTCCTATAAGTTAATTTTGCACGGTAGACTACACAAGAGAACTAAAATGTAGCATCAAAGTTCAACTCGTGGTGTTCGGTGTATTGCCTTTAGGCCTATTTGATTTTCTATGTCGTAAAGAGTCGATTCATTACTCACTTAATTAATATGAAGATGGAAAGTGGAGGAGGCAGTTCAATACAAACTTCCATAACGTTGTGCTAATGAGAGATGTATGAACATATGAGGCAGCTGTTTACTCTAGATATGAGTAGACAGATAGTATGTGTATATAATTAATTTGAGTGTAACATGAATGTGGTCTAACTGTTTAGTCCATGTCTCGGGGTGTCTGCAAGTGTACACTATATATATATATATATATATATATATATATATATATATATATATATATATATATATATATATATATATATATATATATATATTATTTTATTTTTTTTATGCTATTTTCATCTCGTTTACTATCGTTGTATTATGTTTCTAGAAAATAATGCCTACATGATTACTTCAACATTTTGTGATGCATGGTTTTAAAAAATGACCGTCCCAGTTGGGTTTTCAATACGTCTGGGGAGTGAAAGAAACAGTGTCTTTTCATTACATCGTTGTAGCGTTATCAGTCCTATTAGATCATACTAGGGTTTCTTTAAAAATGTATAAACTAAAAGGAAATAATGTTAAACAAGCTTTTAATAATTAAGATATGTTTAGTATGCAATATTTATTGATATTTGCAAGGAAAATTATAAACAGTCTAAATTAGTCTACATAGGATAAGGTACTGCAAAGAGATGTTAGGTCACCTGGGATGTCATAAGGTCACCAACCCTTCCTCGTACTCTTGTTCCAGAAAGCTTGCCAAACACGCCTTAACTTTCCGGGTAAAAGTGCTCGGTGTGGCCCAAAAATATTTCGGCCTTGTAAAATGTTGACAGGATGCAAAAGAATACGCTCACATGTGTTGCAATATATCACCTAGACACACCTGTGATGCGTCACTTCCAGCACGGCTATATGGCTTTTATATCAACGGGGCGGGGGGGGGGGATTGTAGTTATAAAGGAATTTTGAGTTTTATAACACTGAATATTGTTTCCTATTGTTGACGACCGGCAAGCGTGACATATGCGGACGGGTTTTAACATTATCTTTTCTTTTAGTATAATAGTAATTTTAATCCGTAAAAACATTATGCACGCAGTTTAGAAAACTTATGCAAAACTTATTGTTGTTGATCTCAATAATTTGTGTTCGTTAGATTAATTCAAGCTACTCAGTGTAATTTCTCTGATGCGGGTCCTTAAAATACTTATGACTGTACACAAATGTAGTCATTGTGTGGTGGGAGGCAGTGAGTCTTGTGAGTAAGTTTTATGTTGTGAGGTTAACAGGCCCAACCCAGCTTGCATCCTGCCCCACCCTTGCTCACGTAAAAGCATAATGGTATAATCAGGTCTGGTAGGAGGTTGTTGGTTTGAGGCGAGGCGTGAGGAAGGGATGCGTGGCAGGAGGTGGTGTGGTACATACAGTTGCCTCCAAAATTTTCGAGACACTACCTGCTTGAGTCTAGCAGGTAGTGTCTCGAACTTTTTGGGAGGCAACTGTACAAGGCTTTTGGTGAGGTAGGCTACAGTAGCAACAAATAATATTAATACGCATAGGCACGACTAACATTGGACAGCTTTCCTAGTAGTAACTGTATATAGTAGTCCGATAAATATATTAAGAAACAACATCTGATTCACAATAAAAGGTCACACTATTCAAAAACAACTAAACTATAAGGGTACGGTAGGCTACACAAAAACAATGGTCAGATATCTCGTACAATTGTGGACTAGAATGATTTACCACTCAATGGGATGTTGAGCAGGTCGCACAAATCTGAGCTGTGTGATCTTTGTTGGCTGGTTCAGCTGTACGGTACTAAATTTTCACGGGATTGGGATAGATCATGTGTCTGTTTATTGAACCAAGATATCATGATCATCGTCAGTTTTAATTTTTATGGTATATAGTGTTTATATTGCTTCATCATCACTGTTATGAAGACTTTGTATGTATATCATTGATTCTGCGTATTCAGTATCAGAAATAGGCTACATATATGTGAAAATGCCTTTGTTTTTTATCAGTTCAGCATTGGTTTAGCCAACTACCGAAAGGCCTCTCCCACTAATATGCAAGCAGCCTTTGCCTGTCAACTGTCTATTTGTTTATCAGTGTAATTCAAGGTCCATAAACACCGACATTCATTTCCATCGAAAAATATATTCCAGGGCATGTTTACCTTCTCGGGCCCTTGTCAATAGAGTGACTCGACTGCAATTGTTGATTCAAGCACGATGTTATGCAAATAATGGAAAATATATACTCGGAATATGCTGCCGTACCTCCCCCTTGTCTGTCACTCACTGAATACAAATGTATACATCATATAACAGATTATGCGCTGTCCTCCCTCTAACTCACAAAACATTGAATTATTATCACAGGAATGATGAGTGAATGTGTGCTACTTCCCTCCCTCCCTCCCTCCCTCACTCACTCACTCAGAGAACAACATGTAAATCAGAGTTCCGTACAGGTTATCAGAGGTGCAGAGTCGGAGTAGCCAATAAGAATTCCGACTTCGACTCCAGTCTCCAGATAATGTTAAGGTTACAACTCCAACTCCAACCCCCACAACCCCTTCCACAAATTAATGTAAATTTCTCGACTCTAGCCTATTTTTCACATCAAGTACAGTACTTTACACGAGAATTGATAACATGGAGGAGTCGGGAGATATTTTTACCGACACTGACTCTGACTCCAACTCGGGCCAGAAAGACCGGCTCCTCACCCAAGAAAGACCGGCTCCTCACCCCAGAAAGACCGGCTCCTCACCCCAGGAGAATAATTTGCTCCTATCATTCACAGAAGATAACATTATTTATCACAAAATAAACTATTCCATACAGTGTGAAGGTAATGGGAAGCTGCTGTGTGATAGAGAGATTGTGTTAATTGGGAGTGACTTATAGAGAGGACTGTACTGTATCTGGACTTCCAAACATTGTGAAGTGAATGGGAAGCTGTGTGATAGAGAGATTGTGTTAGGAATGACCTATAGAGAAGACTGTACTGTAGACTATCTAGACTTCCAAACAATGTGAAGTGAATGGGAAGCTGTGTGATAGAGACTGGTAACCTGTACTGTATCACTCCTCTTCCCATATTTACTATTCCTATCTTAATCCCAGCCCATGTATCCTCCTTCCATTTCCTCTCTCTCTCTCTCTCTCTCTCTCTCTCTCTCTCTCTCTCTCTCTCTCTCTCTCTCTCTCTCTCTCTCTCTCTCTCTCTCTCTCTCTCTCTCTCTCTCTCTCCTTTCACCGACTATCCTATCCTAATCCCAACCTCATATCCCCACTTTCCATCTCTTCCTCTCTCCATTTCATCTCATAATCTCACCCTCATATCCTCTCTCTCTCTCTCTCTCTCTCTCTCTCTCTCTCTCTCTCTCTCTCTCTCTCTCTCTCTCTCTCTTCTCCCAGGCTTTTCTTGTGTATCCTTCCTCCTCTTCCAGATTTATTCCCCTCTCCCTTCACTCTGCTTTACATTATTTTCTCTCACCCTCCCCTCTCTCATGCTTCTCTCCTCATCTCTCCCTCCCCTCTCCTACTCTTTCCTACTCTCTTCTTCGATTCCCCTACGCTTCCCTCCTCTCTCCCTTCCCTCTCCTACGCTTCCCTCCTCTCTCCCTTCCCTCTCCTACGCTTCCCTCCTCTCTCCCTCCCCTCTCCCACGCTTCTGTCCTCTTGTCCTCCTAACTCCCTTCCCTCTCCTCTCCTACACTTCCCTCCTCACTCCCTTCCCCCTCCCAGGCTCCCCTCCGTGCGTTCCTTTCCCTTCCTGGCCTTACTGACAATAGCTATCGTTTCTGCTGTCTTTCTTAGCCTACTTTGGACACGGTATTCCCATTTCACCATTGTCTCCACCCGGCAGTTTCATTTCACACTTACAATTTCTAGTTTCCCGTTTCACAATACAGTACTCGATTCACACTTCCCGTTTCCCTTTCCCCGTTTCACTGTTTCCGTTTCGCCTTTCTTCTCGAACAACCTGAAGCCATTTCAATTTATGCCAGCTTTACTGTATGTCTCAAACTAAATTTTCTTTTTATTTATGGGCAGTTTGGTCGCATGCTTGATGTGTACATGTTTGTGTGGTTGTTCCTTGCATGTGTATGCGTGCGTGTGCCTGTATGTATATGCATGTATAGACACCATGGTATGCTGGTATGTGTTTGCTTACATGCATGCGTGGTTGTGTGTTCTTGTGGTTTATGACTGAAATTCAGCGAGTGTGATTTTTTTATTTGTGTGTGTGTGTGTGTGTGTGTATGAAGCCTTAGCTGTTGAAGTGTTACAATAGTCAACGAGTTTGTGTGTGTGTGTGTGTGTGTGTGTGTGTGTGTAGCTGTTTAAGTGGCACAATAATCACTAAATTCCTGTCTGATTCATATGACATTGTCCTGCTCGTGACGATTGTTCAGTAAATTCAGGCTTTAGGAGTCGGGCACAAATTAACATAATAGAGGAACGAATTAATTATGGATGTTTTTGATGTCCTTGACGGTATTTACGGCAGATAAAAACTGTAATGGAATTATAATTTGGTGAGTAGAGGCCCTCCAGTCAACCATGCAGCCTCTCGTATTTGACTACTGGAGGCAAAATAATGTACAAAGGATTATAAACTAAATATATAAATACACAACGTCCCACTTTGACTGTAGCCTATAGAGCCGATGACATTCAATCATAGATAAAAACTACATGTTGTTAATTATCATCAAATTACTCCGCTGCAGTGGATGTTTACATACCGACTACACGAAGGTTATTATGGCTTGCTAATGAGGATGGAAGTTTCTCTGATCCCCAAATCCCTCTGAGGTGCTTTTCGATTGAAGTGTGTGACTGCTGACATCAGACATACAGCCTTCTCACTGGTGCCTAGGCTATTCAGTATTTCACATGTTCTGTTGGCAAAGGAAATAATCTGCTACCGTCACTTTATGTTTTGCCTATATTATACTGCAAGTCGACCTGCTGAGCTCTTCATAGAACAGGTGGTAGGAGAAGGACGGTAGTGTGTTGTGTGAGGAAATGTGGAGGTGTTGTTGGTGCAGGTGTTGCTCTCCCACCACCCATGCAACACCAACACCATCCTCACATTACTGCGGGTTTGTACAGTTTAGAATTACTCTGTTGATACGCTACAGTGACAGTAAAGAGGACATATAAAAGAAGAGTAATTCCTACACAACAGTGATAACAGGATAAAAAGCTCAAGGGCCAAGACAGGAAAATAGCCAATGCATGGTAGGGAAAATTAATAAGATAAAGGGACAATAATTTAACGAGGACAAACGATAAGGACCAGGACAATAGTAAAGCACAAGAAAAAAATTATGTTTGGTACAGTGAAGTACAAAAAGAAAACTAGAAAAATGACATAGGCCATGATGGATAATGTGTAGACAAAGTGACAGGTTTAAGTTTAGGTGAGGTATGAGGAAAGCACGAAGAAATATGTTCCTCCGATGATGCAGTAGGCGAAACATGTATAGGCCTAGTCAAGAATAAAGTATACCTTATTCTATTCTCGACCTGTGTTTCCCTCACCACTCACCCAGGCCTATATATGATGGATACATTAAAAAACCACAGCCTACTAATACAGCTGTAAGAGAGAAGACCATAGATAGCCTAACACCGAGTTGAAAATATCGCTACCTTGTGTTTGCTTGTCTCCTGCCCAGCACCAGCCAGGCCAGCAAGACAACAGTGCTGATGTGGTTCTGTATACTCAGGCACTCTGGAGGTTTGGTCATGGTTGGAATTAATATGGCAGTGAGGGCCACGGGCAGGAGAGGCATGTAGTGTGTGGCAGGGGGATGACTGAATATTTGTTGCTTCACTGTGGGTTTGCTGGCTGTGTGGGAACGTGTTTGTGTGTGTGTGTGTGTGTATGTGTGTGTGTGTGTGAACGTGTTTGTGTGTGTGAAAACGTGTGTGTGTGTGTGGTAACGTGTGTATGTGTGTGTGTGTGTGTGAACGTGTTTATAAAACGTGTGTGTGTGTGTTTCGCTGCTTCTGGTGTGTAGTCATGCAACCTAAGCTGATTTTCACCTCCCTGTCCAAACCAGGGTGTTATGTGGCTGTTGGCCTGTTGATTACTCGTGTGTGTGTATGTGGAGAGAGAGAGAGAGAGAGAGAGAGAGAGAGAGAGAGAGAGAGAGAGAGAGAGATGAGGTATGTGAGTGTGTTGATATGATAATTATTATAAAGCAACACAAACAACACGTGTAAGAGCAGATGTTCCTCGGGTCCTCTGGTGTGATGAACTGAGTTTGCGAGTGTAATATTAAACGTGTATGATATCAACATATACTTTAAATACCTGTGTACATTTAATTAACGCGATATGGTATATAGGGTACTACGTTATATAACCTAAACTGCTGCTGCTGGGTAACTCATATTGTTTAGCATTTTTTTTTAATGGGTACCACCAGATGAAGACGTGAAGAGGAATTGTTAAGTTCGAAATACACACACACACACACACACACACACACACACACACACACACACACACACACACACACACACACACACACACACACACACACATACACATGCACATATCTCCCTCCCTCCTGAGTAAGACAAAGGAAAGACAAACAGAGCCAGAGGGCCAACAAACATCTTACAAGTAAAAGCCAGCTGTGAAAACAAAGGAGAATTATTGTGATAGGTGTAGGAATTATTGCCTGAGAGTCTTAGTGAACGTGATTGTTTGTTTATGTTGGAGTCTATGTGGTTATTAATGTGTTGCCTTAGATGTGTGTGAGAAGAGAAGAGAATGACGACCCTCTACAGTTTCTTGTGGGTATAATTATGTATAACGTGAATATAGCTGGTTTGCAAGAACTATGAATGCGTGTATAGTATAGGCATTATATAATTATATGTATATGTATAAATTGCTGTACATGTGTGTGTGTGTGTGTGTGTGTGTGTGTGTGTGTGTGTAAGTACAAAGATGGAAATGACGACATGAATAAGCATGAATCTGAAGACGATTTGTGTGTGTGTGTGTGTGTGTGTGTGTGTAGCTATGAATAAGCATGACTCTGAGTGTGAGTGAATGTGTATAGAGGGAGTGTGAGCGTGGTGGTGCATCTGTGTGAGGTCTTTCCACACTAAGCTGATTCCGACCTGCCTGGCTTGACCACGTTCCTGTGTGGCTGCTGACCCGTTGATTGCGAGAGAGAGAGAGAGAGAGAGAGAGAGAGAGAGAGAGAGAGAGAGAGAGAGAGAGAGAAGACAGATACAGATAAGGAGATAACTTTTGTTCTAGACTGGTCAGTACGTAAAGCATAGCCTACGTGTGTTACTAAGTGGTATGTTTGCACTCTTAAAATGTCGAAGGTTATATATCCTGTCAAAGTTTAGGACAAGGGATATACTAAGGCGTTGTTACAAATTCCTCGTAAAACTACAGTATGTCAGGACACAGGCAGACAATTATTTACTTACTTCTGTACGCATTATAGGTGATCTGTTTTGTATAATAGTTTGAAGAAGTCAATAAGTCTCTAATTCGCTTAGGCCTACAACTAATCATCGTCTTTAGGATATTGGTAAGCCTTCTCTATTACGGTTGAAGTAATGTGGGGTGTGTCAGGAAGCAGGTAATCTAATCAACTTACACATCACGTATCATTACATTTAGTCACTTATGTTCCTCATCTTCACCCACTATATATACCTTCCCTATGAACCTTCTATGTTTCTCTTAAAGGAATCCGTGATGTAGTCAGAAATTGGGGGGTTAGCGAGTTTTTCAGATATTGCCACGAAACACCACCTATATTGAAGAGGCTTGTTTCGTGGTATAGTCATGAGGAATCAGAAGCCACCAACACTCACACACGATCACTGGGTCCTTAATTAAGAAAACGAAACAAGTTGAGTTGAGGACAAGGACAGGAAGGATGACCACCAGACATATTAACACTCCACTCCCTTTAGCCATTCACTAATAGACAGACATTCTTTTCATCTTACATCCCCCTTTATTTTTTTGTACTAACTTTCTGTACATTTCTCAACACCCCTGATTATAGTTATGTAAAGCGAAGCAGACCATGTATTTATTTCCTCCCTGAGAGACTGTATAATATATAACTAGTTAGTTACCCAAGATGATAATTACTGGGGTCGGTTTGTTTTTACCTTCACCAGCAAGTTGTGTTAGGGGATCGTTTTGTTTGTTTGTTTAATTGTTTATAAATTTGTCTGAAATTTTATGAAGGATTACTCAAAAAAAAATGGTGTGGATTTTTTACGAAATTTCTTGTGCAAGGAAATGAAAGAAAGGTTTGGATTATTTAATTAATGGTGAGGTTGAAAAAGGCGTCGAGCGGGTAAGTAAGGAGGAGGAAATGATGAAGACCGACCTCACCGGGTGGCGAAAAAATTAAGTTAAAAGAAAAATACTGGAAGATGTCTGGTGAAGGAATGAGGACCGCCATGACCTTAAAATATGAATAGAATTTGAGCCTGGCAGAGAGAAGAAATTAATAACTGAGCTGTGGGGGCCGAGTTGGGAGGAGGGGAGAGATGTGTAGTGTGAAGGGAGGAGGGAGTGGGGGCCGAGTTGGGAGGAGGGGAGAGATGTGTAGTGTGAAGGGAGGAGGGAGTGGGGGCCGAGTTGGGAGGAGGGAGTGGGGCCGAGTTGGGAGGAGGGAGTTGGGAGGAGGGGAGAGATGTGTAGTTATATAGTTGAAGGGAGGAGGGAGTGGGGGCCGAGTTGGGAGGAGGGAGTGGGGCCGAGTTGGGAGGAGGGAGTGGGGGCCGAGTTGGGAGGAGGGAGTGGGCCAGAGAGGAAGTTTTGTCACTAGTGTGGGGATGGAGGATGTTTGTGGGATTGTGCAGGGGAAGGAAGGGAGGAATGTACAAAAGGGGCTTAGAAATGGGAGTGGAGGGGATGGGGCTAGTGAAATGAGAGAGGAAGGAAGGATCAGGGAAAGGAGGAGAGGAGAGAGAGATATGAAAATGGGATGGGTAGGGACAGGAGACGAGAGAGAGCTGTGAAAATGGAATGGGAAGGGAGGTACAGGAGACGAGAGGGACCTATGAAAATGGGAGGGGAAGGGAGTGGGCTGGGAAATGGGAGTGGAAGGGAGTGGTCTGGGAAAATGGTAAGGGAAGGAATTTAAGTGAGTTGACCACACACTGCTCCCCGGGGATGGTGTTATAGTGTTGGTGGTGGTGGTGGCTGACTCACTCACTCACTCACTCACTCACTCATTACTTACACCACTTGTTTGTTTACTCACTACTGGGGTGTGTGTGGGGGTGTTGGGTGGGGGGGGGATTATGGATGAGCAAGCAAGCAAGCAGGGGGAGAGGGAGGGAGGGAAGGAAGATAGAAGAATGATGTATGGAGATGTAAGCTATGAGGAAAGGAATTGGAGGTATAGAAAATAGGGTAAAGAGAGGGGATAATCTAGCAGGGAGGGAGGGAAGCTGGTATAACGAGAAGATGGAAGAATGAATTAATAAAAAGAATCCATAGAAGGAAAGGAACGAGGTGTATAGAGTGAGGGAAAAAAGGATAAATGGATGAAAATAGAAAAATGAAGGAAAATATGAAGGGGTTTAAACATGATATAGAACAAGTAGAAAGTAAAGATAGTTATTGCGTTTTGAAGATAATGAGTCAGAGGTAAAAATAGTAACTGAGAAGGGAAGAAAATGCTAAAACACATCATTCAAAGGTGGAAGAACCTAATTTGGAGACAGGTCAAGGAGGAACGCCAGGGTCAGGTTCAGGGAAGCGTGTAGTGCTTAGTGATTAGATAAATAATGGATGAGACTTGCTGTTGTCAGGGATAAAAGTTAGATAGCGTAGCGAGGGTGGCAGAGGGGGATGAAAGGACGGTACGGTAAGCTAAGGAGAAGTTTATTGTGAGCGTGTATCAGATATAGGCCTAATCAAAATGGTTCTATTTCATACGGTATACTCAATTTTAATTATTATATTGTTGACTCTTTATATAACACGAATAAATGCTTGTATCCACCACCACTTTATCGTACACAAAATTCCGCGCTTGGTCTGTTATTTTATTTTCATTATTATTTTCTTTAGTCCTCACGGAAGAGAATACAGTGATTATACCTTTCGCCTTACATACCAAGGACTTACATAATACTACAGCTTGAGTACGTGTATTTGGAGCTGGGAGACTTAGATAACGTACACAACATAATGGTAAAAAAATTATCCGGCATTGGACTTATTATGGTTGACGAATCGTGTGGAGTTAAGTTACTATAATCGGCTTACTATAATCGGTTTAGCCTATAATTATAGACCTTTAGAAAGTAGATCGTATAGAATTTTAAAAGAGGTTGATGTTACTATGTGCGCCATCATCTTAAGTTGCATAAAAAGTTGGTAAGGTGAGACGAGTGGAGAGGAGGGTCGGGCAAAAACTGGACAAAGAAGATGAAGAAAGGGAGGGATAGAGGGAGGACATGTGAGAGCCTTGTGTGTCAGTGTGGAGAGAGAAGGGTGGAGAGGGAGGACAGTCTGACGAGTGGATGAAGAAGCTGGCAAGGAGATGAAAGGGGGGAGAGGGAGGGGGACATGTGAGAGTATTCTGTGTCTGTGTGGTGGAGGGGTCCGTGCCGGGTTGCCTGCCTGCCTGCCTAGGGTGGAGAGGGAGGAGAGTAGAGGGCCCTGAATGGAACTGAGGAAGGAGGTGCTAATTGGTGCTAGGACTTAAGGAGAAAGGGGGCTGAGAGGTAGAGAAGGGAACAGAGAGGATAGATACATTAAGGGAGTGGTGAATAGTGGGTGAGATTACGTACAGTACATGCATATTTGCTTGGTGTAGTATGACAGTGTATAGCATAGAGCAGGGACGCATCAAAATCCAAACTAAAATAGAAAAAGAGTAGGCCTAACAGAGACAACACGACTTTTGTTGACGATAATTACGAGGATGATTACTATTATCTTCATCAGGTGAATGAAAGTGGACCATTTGTGTGATTCTTATAAACCATTATTAAGAAGACCAACAGCTATCGTTCCTCATCATTTATTAAGGCCATTTCATTTGATAGAAAGATGATGTTTAGTTTTATGGCTGATGTGTCGAGTGAAGGAGAGGAGAGGTGTCTTGTGTAGGCTGCTGTAAGGTGAGGAAGGCTCTGGTGGTGTGGTGATAAAGTTTAGCCTAACCTGTGTCTTGATGTTATGAGATGCCTGACAGTCAAGTTAAGGCTCATGTCAGCTTATGGGTTCAGGATGGTGTGTGTGTGTGTAGTGTGTGTGTGTGTGTGTGTTTGTGTGTGTGTGTGTGTGTATGTGTGTGTGTGTGTGTGTGTGTGTGTGTGTGTGTGTGTGTGTGTGTGTGTGTGTGTGTGTGTGTGAATCGGTTGTTGTTATTATTATTATTGTTATTATTACATGAGCTTTGTGGTAGCATGGCCTTTGATGGGTGGTGTGACATGAATAATATGATGTAGTGAGGCGAGTGTAGTATGACATGATCAGTATGGTATGGTATGTCATTATGTAACACTCATTGTGTAGCATGTACGTGGTGGTGTGTCTTGTGTGGAGTGGTGTGTGATAGTGAGAGCTTAGTAACGATGGAGCGGGTGGCAACAGAGAGACAGACACACACACACACCCAGGAGGTATATATGAGTGTGTGTAGCCTCCTCTCATTTCAGACACAACACGAGGTAAACATCACTAGTATCACGTGTGTCAGGCCTGATAAAACTCCCCAGTACAGACCCTCTTCAGGCACCCTGTTATCCTATGTAGGTAGTCAGGAAATTGGAAATAAATGTGTCTTTTAAATATAGCCACAAAACTCCACTTAGGCTATATGGAAGGAGCTTGTTTCATGTCATAGTCAGGAGGAATCAGGAGGAAGCATCCAATTCTCATATACGACCACAGGGTAATATTTGATACGCCAACTGCCATTGTGGGGAACTTTATTTTCTGATTAACTTCAGATGGAGAATTGGAAATGTGTTAGGCCTATCCCTCCTAAACACCTACTACTCATGTTTATGGTGTTGTTATCATTCTCCCATACTCGTAAACAATGCAATACCAGAGCAAGTAGGACAGTCTGGAGACAAAGGGAGAGAGGTGAGGTTCAGATGGTGGGGGCATGGACCGAGGAGCGAGAAAAAGTATATTGTAAAGAGGATCCTGAGTATAATACAGGGGAAAAGAGGAAGGCAAAAGAGGAGGTTTATGGATGTGATACCGGTAAAGGAGGATAACCAAGTGGATAGTATGACAGATGAGGATGCAGGGAACAAGGAGTGTACCGTACAGGGTATAGAGGTGAACACTGATTATTATAATTATCCACTAAACGAAACGAACCAAAAAAGTTGTGTATTTTTTCGATTCGTGTTGATAATAGCAGTCGTTTCGTCCTTCCTTGAGTGTCTTTATCGTGTGTAATTTACATTTATTACCTGGCGTGTTTACATTACCCCAATTACGTTTTAATGGTTCATTGACATTCACCAGGTTCTGAATTGATAAACATAAATAATTCTCCTCGTTAAAAATATGGATTGGAGTGATTTACCGTCTATGACATCAAATCTCTGTGTTGTTATATATACACAATTAAGCATCAAAATTTCGTATCCATTATACCTCTTTGTAGATATAATAGTTGCCAGTCAACATACGGGTACTAGGGCAGATGACTAAGCAAAGAGATTGAGAGAAACACGGCAGAGGGGAAGATAACAAAGGAATTCATACACCAGTAGACTGATTGATCCTTGGCAGATTCATTTGTTGTCCTGTGTTAAAGGGACCCTGTGATGTAGGCTAGTCGAAAAAAAAAAAATTGGATCTAATTAAGTCCTTCAAATATTGCTACGAAACACCACCTTTAATATGAAATGAGCTTGTTTCGTTTCATGGTACAGTCAGGAGGAATCAGAAGCCTCCAATTATCATACACAGGGTTCTTAAATGAAATACTAGAATGACTTAAGATATAGCTCAGTAGAGAAGTCGTAGTAATACACCCACTTTCTAATGTCTACATCCTCGCTGGGAAGAGACGAGTACCATATTATTATAACCTTGTAGTGTAGTTTATGCAGAAGGAAATAGCAATAACCTCAGTAGTAAAGATTTTAATATGCAAGTTGCTTATTCTTTGTTGTGTTATATTCAAGTTACTTTAAGAAAATTGACATATATTTGTATCTGACAAAAGAAGAAAAAATATATATACTGTGTTAATTTTCTGAATATACAAGGGAAGGAAGAGCATGATTATAATTAAATTATGGAGGTGAATACGATAGATTATAATGCGGGAAGTGAGGAATGTTAATATAAAACTCAAACCCAGTCACATGCATCTCTCGTTACTCTCCGGTTACCAAAATGTTCAGTATCAGTTCACAGGATTTCCAATATAACTGCAGGTACAAATCCATACTTCCACCCCTACAATCTGTGTGTGTGTCTCTCTCTTTTTTTTTTTTTTTTTTTTTTTTTTTTTTTTTTTTTTTTTTTTTTTTTGTATGGTACACGCAGCAATAAAAAGGGGGAGGAATGTCAGGGACTGTGGACGCTTCCCAATATTCCAAAATTGAACGAAATAGTTGAATAATGATAATACCTGCATGTGTCTGAGTGGTGTGGAGATTTGTCAACATTTCCCTGACTTTTTTTATATTGAGAAATTCACAAATTGGCCCAAACCCCAGGCCGGTTATCCGTCCCCGCTTCGGTAAGTTTGATACAACGTCAGAGAAAATCTTATTTATGCTGGATTGAATATGAGGCTGGGAAGGTTTTGCAGGAATGGGCGAGGGAGGAGAAGACACTTATGAAAATATCCATGATAAAAATGTTTAATACTTAAAATCTTACTTAGATTATTACTTACTTTGATTAGAATTGGAGTTACCAGAGGTCACTAATCGAATATTCAGCATGAGTAAGAAAAGCAAAATTATAATATTAATCAACCATATTAACGTATGCATATTTTTTTAAACTGTCATTAATGAGTATTGATCCAATCGAATGATAGAGAAATTGGCACAAACATTCATAAATTATAATTATATGCATACACGTATTAACATAGAAATACCTCTGCTGCTTATGTGTAAACCCGACGCTCCAGTAATCAATGAAGTTAGTCAAGGGACCCTGTGATGTAGTCAGAAAATGTGGAGGCATACGAGTCCTTCAAATATTGCCAAGAGACACCACCTATATAGAAGGAGCTTGTTTCGTGGCATAGTGAGGAGGAATCAGAAGCCTCCAATTCTCATACATAATCACAGGGTCCTTAAGACAATTCACCAGGAAGTTCACAAGTTCCAATTTTGTGTAAAGAGTGCATGATGCGTTGCCCTGGTTCCTTTGGGTAGCTTACTGACCTCTGGAAGGATACGAAGTGTGAGGGGAAGAAGGAGGCCAAGAGAGAAGATGGAGAGAGGGAGAGTGAAAGGAAGGACGGGGGCTGGAGAGGAGGAAAGACAGGAAGAGAGATAGTGGGATTGAGGAAGGAAGGAAGGAAGGAAGTGAAACATTTGGCAGTGGAAAAGAAGTCAAGAGAGAAAGGAGGAGAGTTTGTTAGGTAGAATGGAGAGATAAAGGAGACCGTAGGATAAGGGAAGGGTAGAAAGAAGGGAGTAGAGCTTGAGAGGCAGAAAAGAACCGAGTGGAAGATAAGTGAGGATCGAAGAGGGAGAGAGGGAGGTGAGGGAATTGGGGTTGGTTGGTTGGTTGGTTGGAGGAAGGGAGAAAATTCAACTGGAAGGCAAAGGGAAAAAGGAAAGACTGTGGCAGGGTGAGGTAAAGAGGAGAGACTGGCAACAAGGAGGGCACACACACACACACACACACACACACACACACACACACACACACACACACACACACACACACACACACACACACACACACACACACACACACACACACACCAACACACACACACGTTTCTTTTGGTTCCAGCGGGTGGTTCGGCCTTAATTCCTCGACACACTCCCATTAACCAGCAAGAAAAAAGAATATGATATGAGAGATGCAACCAACGCTCGTGTGTGTGTGTGTGCGTGTGTGTGTGTGTGTGTGTGTGTGTGTGTGTGTGTGTGTGTGTGTGTGTGTGTATGTGTGTGTGTGTGTAATGGGTTGTATATAGGTCACCCAATTCCTTCGTCATGGCTTGCCAGTAAAACTATCTTCCTTCCATTCCATTCTTCTTCTCTCTCTCATCTTTTTATTCTTCTTCCACTTCTCTTTCTCTCCTTCAAATCTGCTTCCCATTAAGCTTCACACTTCGACTTATGATAAGGAACACTGTGATCGTGGCTTCTGATTCCTCCTGACAGCGCCACGAAACAAGCTCCTTCAATGTATTAGGTGGTTCGTGGCATTGTTTGAAGGACTCAATAACCTTCAAAATTCTCACTACATCACGGGGGGCCTTTATAAACTTTCAAGGATTATGACACATTGAGTTTTGTTAATTTTTCATCTTATTATCCGCCTCGGCTGACAAATAATCAACATAGGGAAGCAGGCAACCAACAAGACTGATTTTGTGTGTGTGTGTGTGTGTGTGTGTGTGTGTGTGTGTGTGTGTGTGTGTGTGTGTTCGATATTTTCAGATTGGCTAGGTCAGAGTTGGAGAGCTGACAGCTGGCATGTTCTCTTCGGCTAGGTTTGATATTCCTGTGAACACGGAAGCTTTATATTTGCGCGGTGGTGTTCTGGTATATATTTTTCACAGGTCTAGGCTAGTCTCCATTATGGCATATATTATGGTCCTTTTCAGACTCAACAACAATGAGTCATGAGTAAGATATATTTCTCACATTTTATAATATTATGTGTTCTGTTGTAAGTATCATTATACATAGGCTACTCGCTTTCATACCTTCTTGGTAAACATTGTAATACGAATCCCTGTCATACCGTGGCGGCCAAACCTTACTAAGCTTACTCCCTCACACACCCTCCCTGCCGCTCTGACCAGCCATCTGTAATAAAATAGGTTTACGGGAGCTTAGGCAGCTGAGGAGGCATATCAGACTGGGATTGCTGGTCCCTTCCTCCGTCCCTTCCTTAGATTCCCCTCTCAGTCTCCCTCTTTAAGTCACATCAACGTCCTCAGGTTCCCTTCCTGGTGTCCCATTTAAAGTCTCCTCAATCTCTTCACTCCCTCTCCTCAGGTACACTTTTTGTTCTCTAAATATAAGTCCCCTCAACGTCCTTAGTCGCCCACCTCAGGTACCCTTCTTGTTCTTCCTCTGTAGGTCACGTCTCCCTCGTCAGTCTCTCTCTTCAAAAGCCTCATGTCAATCCTTTACTACATGTTTCTCTAGTCTTCCAATTCAGATTCATACATTGCAGTTCGGATTTTCCATTGAACTTTATTTTACTTTCCCATCATATCTACCTTTTCCCTATCCTATCCCGACTCAACTCTGATTTCCCTCACCACACCTATTTGTCCCGTCTACATCTGTCTTTCCATTTTTGTTCCTGCCCCTCAACCTCAACTTTCATCCCAGACCCCATTTTTTCCCTCTTCCCGTTCTCATCTTTCCGTCAACTACAAGGTCTTCCTCTCTTCATCCCAGCTTCTTCTCCTTTCATACTATATTTATCGCTTTCACACCTGGCTCACATCCTTCCTTCCCTTCTATAGTATATCACCCCTTCCATTTCAACACCCTTCCATTCTCTCCTTCATTTATCTCTCCCATCCACTTTCCTCCTTTTCCTTCACACATTCCCCCTTCACCTTCTTCTCTCCCCGCCCAAACGTCTCCTTTCTTTCCCTCCCACAGATCCCTCTCCCATCCTTCATCTTCTCACCTCCTTCATCCTTCCTACACACACACACACACACACACACACACACACACACACACACACACACACACACACACACACACACACACACACACACACACACACACACACACACACACACACACACACACACACACACATACATATCCCTGCCTGCTCCCTTCTCCATCACTGACACAACTTGGCCTTATCTTCATGTAAGATGTTATAACGGAGTCCTTTATTCTCGGTAATATAATACAACAGCCCTTTCCCCCTCCATCACGGTCATAAACTCCACTATTTCTTCCAGCCTCTTCCCTCGTTGCTTCCCACCTCTTCCCCTCATCTCCCACCTACTCTACCCTCCTCTCTCACCACCTCCCCTCACCGCCCATTTTCTCCAACCTCCTCTCTTCTTCCCCTCACCGCCCACCTCGTTCAGCCTCCCCTCTCACCTCCCACCCCCACTCTTATCCCTCTCTGCCTAAAGTACAAATTCCTCTAACTCGCCTCCCCCCCCTATCCACGCCCACTAAAACTCCCTCAGCCTCCCCATCCTCGCCCACTAAATCCTTCTTTCATTCTTCTCAGCCCACGAGCTAGTCAAGTCAATCAGACCAGTAAGCAAACCATATAATTTTATACAGTATTATATATTATTATATTATTATATTGTACGACACATCCATCAACTGACCCAAGGAAATAACATCTTGATTTGGTAATGTTTTGTGCAGATTATATTATTCTTACCTGGAAAGTTGATAGATACAACAACCTTAGTGAGAGTCAACGAAAACTTTGATGACCACTTATTTGGTACAATTATGTTATTCAAATTTTAAACTACTTCTCTACCTTCCTATTGTATGGTATATTTGCGAAGTTTTAATCTAGTCCTCATCAGTAATCAGTTCATAAAACACCAACATCAACTCCTGGGATGTATTATTTTACTGTGTGCCTTGGGTGATTGAGGGGGAGTGTTGTGTAAAGAGTCCCGAGGGCTGCACACGACGCCTCTCACCCTTCCCATCTACTGGAGAGTCTCGGCACAACATTAGGGTTATGTATGATGTCTGGGGTATAGATAACTGAGGGTGGGTGGGGAAGGGGAAATACTGTATTGCTCAGTTATATACATAGAATATTGATTAGTACATGTCCTATATTTAGTGGATCTATTTTTAATGGTGTTAAATAATCAGATAAATATTCAGATAAATATTCTAATGCACTAGTCACTAGTGTACCAACACTTGTACAGTAAAGCTAAAATCCAAAGATATATTCTTTAGATTTTCAGGAAAATCTTGTTGTCGCAGCCAACAAGTTTTCCATTAAATTTTGTAACAGACTGTCTCCGTTTTTCGTTTTTTTTTTCTTGAAAGTGCTGTGATATGTAAGAAAAGGAACAGAAAGTGGAATGAGTAGGCCATCCGTGTGGCTTTACACACTTACTGGATACGGGAAAGATCCAAGGAGGCAACAGTTGACCCTTAATTAAATGTACTTGAATCTGCTTGCTATTAAAATCTTTCCTATTCGCACAAAACAATTCACTTGGTACAATTGTTAGGATTTTAACGTTCTACTCTATTGTCAAAGGAAAGTGTTCAACATACAAAATCAAACCGAAATATTTGAAGGTGTGCAGGGAAATTGGTGCCGGGTCAACACAGCACACGGTGTTGTGGCCTTTGCCTTCCACTCACCCATGACACTCAATAACAAGACGTGCCACTGGATTTCATCGAGTAAGAATTTTCGAAAACATTTTGTAAAGACACACAATAACTCAGCGGCTGGGGGTGGAGGCGAAGGGGGGTTTGTGACGGGGGGAGGAGGGGTGTAACAGAGGGCGTTAGAATAATAGTGGGTTGGAGTGGGCGAGGGAGGGAGGTAGGGGTGGGGTAAGGCGAGAATGGGTGGGTGTGGGCGGGGTGGGTGCAGTATCGGGAAGCAGTTTGTGGGAGTTAGTGAGGCGGAGCTGTCGTATGGGGTCGAGTTGGGGTGGAGAGGGGTCGAGTGAGGTGGGGAGGGGACAAGTGGGGTTGGGTGGAGGTGGGGGGTTGAAGGGAGAGGGAAGAGGCGTGTGTGAGAGTGTCTGGAGGTAATTATTATGTGAGGGGGAAGAAAAGGAGGTGAAGGTAATATTAGTCTAGGCTCTTATAGAAGGAAGGAACAGCAACACTCGACCTTTTAATTAACCTGCCTATACCTGGCTCAACCTTACCTCTACCCACCCCTTTACCATTGTATGTCTGCTTACCTCCCTATCTATACATAATCTCCTTACCTCTATCTGTCCCATTACCTCTGCTTATCTCCTTAACTCAATCTCATCCTTATCTTTCTCTACCAGCCTCTCTCCACCTCCACCTCCTCCACTTCCTCATTTTCATTTTTCTCTCCTTGTTTCTTTTCCTTCTTTACTTTTTTCCTCCTCCTCCTCCTCCTCCTCCTCCTCCTCCTCCTCCTCCTCCCCCCCCTTTACCTTCGTGCTGGCTCTTCACCTTTATTTCAACATGGACTTTTAAAAAACATACGTGAACATTTTTATTTTGTCTGCTTCCATTCTGTAAATTTCCCAGAACTAAAGTGTGTGTGTGTGTGTTTGTGTGTGTGTGTGTGTGTTGAGTAGGTTTTACACATGTTATGGTCCTTATGTTTTGTTTATAAATAAATGTACATTATTATAGTTACGTTAGCAGTTCATTTATTTTATTACCCAGTGGATAAATAGTACAGACGCGAATTAAACTTCACTGACCTTTTTTTCCGATCCGGTCGAATTAGGTGGGAGATATTATTAAGGGGAGGGTATAGTTCTGACATTTTTGGAGATTATGATTCCTCCAAATTATTCCAGGCAACAGGATACCATTATTTTTGTTGATCTGGTTCTGTTTCCTGGCATACTTTGGAGGAATCAAGGCACTCCAATGTACCAAAAGTATACTCTCCCCTTAAGTGGATGCAGGTGTGAGTATTTCCATGTAACTTATATGTTGGCACCCCAATTTTACTGTGTTTACATCCCGTAGAGATTGTACACGTGTAGTCGTAATTGTATGTAAACATGGACAACAAATCAAGCCTACAGTGTTTTTTTTGTTTTTTTCCTCTCCTCTTCATAAAAAATAATAGTTGCAATGTCCAATGCAGCCACAAACTGATCATCATCATTGTCTACAAGATCAATGTCGTGGTTTACAAGATATAGAATTCTAGATCTTGGGGTTGTTGACGCTTTGTTGTCGTCGTCGTGAGATTCATCTGCTACGCCGCTTTCATTGCCAGCGTTAGTGTGATCACGACTATACCCTTCCGTTCTGTTACCGTGTATCTCTCTTAACCCTGGATCTGTCTGTCCCACGAAAACCTGGTACGCGGTGCAAGTGAGACAATGATGCTTATAATTGTATCATTGTATAGCAAACGACTCATATTTCAACAAGGCCTGGGTATAAATTTTGGCTCCCGTTTGTACAGTCGGCCTCTGGAATTCGTACACAGAGTATTGGTTAAAAAGGGTCTTAATTCTGCACATGTTGTATTAGGAATTGTTCTGCTGACTGACTCAAGTATTAACCAATTAAAATTACTAGAAAGATTTGGTGTTAGGAAATTAATGTACTAAATTATCTAGTTGTTATGAACCCTTTAATTCAAAGTGGTGTATACGAATGCCTGATGCCGAGTGTACATGTATATAAGATTGTTTGTAAAGGTATAGGTCAGTGAGGCCCTCGTGGTGTTAGCATGTGTGTATATATAGGCTAAGGGTGTATACAGGTTAGTAAGGCCTTCGTGTGTGTAAGGGTATAGGTTAATGAGGCCTTCGTGTGTGTTAGTAAGGCCCTCGTGTTGTTAGTATGTGTGTAAGGGTACAGGTTAGTGAAGTACTCGTGGTGTTATCGAGGCTGAAGTGAGTAGTGCAGTAAATCGTGGGTTATCAGGTGCATAATATCTCTGGTGTCCGGGCAATGCTTTTATCAGGATCAGGATGGCGCTCTGTTCACGCCTCATGATAAATGTGTGTGTCATGGCCCTCTTAACATTCACACTCATTAAGTATTCATAGAACTATTGTAATCGTAATCTCTCTCTCTCTCTCTCTCACACACACACACACACACACACACACGCACACGCACACGCACACGCACACGCACACACACACACACACAGACATAATTTTTTTTATCTCACATACACACATTCTCTCCCTCTCTCTGTCTTTATCGATCTATCTAACACACACATACACACACATACTTTCTCTCTCACACACACACACTTACTTCCATCCTGTACAAGCGTGGCGGGGCGGGGCGGGACGGGACAGGAGAGGAAGGAGGGGGACAAGGAAGGGGTCGTGAAGGGGTCAGGGGGCCGACTCTCAACACCACCAGCCTCCACATAAACTCGCCTGTGAACGCTTCTGAATTTGCATTTTATTACGGTCATATTTTATATAGTTCTGGCAAGTCTGTCCTGAGCACCAATTGATTCCGGGGCGCCAAATTTTTAAGGGGTTCGATCCCTCTCCTCCCTTCGTTTTACTCCTCCTCTTCCTCCTGTTGTTGTCGTCGTCTTGTTCTCTTCTTTTCATTTTCTGTTTTACTGTATCTTGTATTGTCTTTCTTCGTCCCACATTTCTTTGGTTTCTTTTTAATTCCTCGTGTTTCTCTGTTTGTACGTATATATTTCTTATGTATTTTCGTTTTTCTCCTCATTTATATCTCGTATTGTTTTATTGATAAGGTTTTCATATATTTGCATTATTTTAATTTTTCTCTATCCTTCTCCTCGATTGTTCCTCACATGTCTTTATCTCTCTTTTTTTCTTTTCATATGTTCCTCTGTTAATACATTCTACACGGTATACATACATACTGTACATACATACATACATACATATTTCCCTTCAGCCTTCACACTCATCACCGGCTGACCTGCTATAATCGATATGCAAATTAGGTACAGCGAGCACGAGTCTGTGTGTGTGTGTGTGATTGTGCTGAAGCTGTCTATAGTGTCCCCCTCCACCACCACCACCACCACCACCACCATCCCCCCTACATTATCACCATCATTACCTTGTATGTATGTATATTATATATATATACAGTCGTGGTCAATAATAATCATCCACATTTGGGTATCTCAAACTTTTTGCTGTCTAATGTTTACACGTTTACAAATGATGTTATTGTTTTAAGTAGTGTGTAGCTGCTTATGTTAAATTAAAAGATGGTAGTTAACCTATTTATTGGAAAGTTTATCATCTATGGAACAGAGGGAAGCTGTCAAACTATTACTGAGTTACCCCTATATGGATGATTATATTTGACCGCGACTGTATATATAGATTAACGCATCACGGAGATAGTATATTATATCTTTTGGTATATCATCAGAGCACCTTGATTCCTCAGAAAAAAAAAGTATGCCAGGACACAGGACCAGAAAATGAACAAAAAATAATGGTGGCTTGTTGCTTGGAATAGTTAAGAGGAATCATTTTTACTCCAGATTTGTCAACACTATACTACCCTACCCTGCCCCTTAAGGAGTTCATTATTAGGTACTTACCTTCATTATCGGTATCATCATTATCATCATCATCATCATTATCGCCAGCCAATATAACATTCCACTACAGAACAATATTTTCTTCACCATTTCCTTCACGTCTACAGTTAACATGTCACCTGTCTGCCAACCCACCAGCTCATCATCTTTTCCCTGATCTCTTTACCTTATAACTCTTCTCTTTGCTCCTTTTCATGGCTGTATGGGGGAAAATTGTATACTGCTGACGGTATCTTTAAACTAATGCCATATTGAATAGACTTACTCAGTGTACGAAAAAGAGGGGACATCTTTTGTAGCTTATTATTATGTTGGTTAGGAGGAATATGTACATCTCGAATTTGACCACAAGGGAAAACTGACTCATTTAATGTTTTGTTTACCTGGAAGTCAGCTTAAGGAAGGGGGAAGTACAGTGTTGGTAAATCTGGAGCATCTGATTCCTTCAAACTACATTCAAATTAACAGACCACCATTGTATTTGTTATTCTAGTCCTGTTTCCCAGGATACTTTGGAGGAATCTAGACAAAGTTTACACACACGGTCCCAATAAACCTTCCCTGATCCGTGTCGGCTTTCCATCCCGTTTCCCTGATCGCCTCAGACGTCACGTAATTGTGTTCGTAAGTGACCTGAATTGAATGTCCGTGATTTAAAGGCTACCGATTGCTCCAAACTGTACCAGGAAACACGCTAACACAGAATATTTGAAAGGATTGTTTGTGTTTCCTGGCATAGTTTGGAGGAATCACTTGACCTACATTCAATTCACCGACAAGATGATGATAATACCCCCATAGTCCTCCTCTATAACACCTTGCTTCACTACCCTACACTCCTGTCTCACTCCACTTGTCCTTATTCACGTCGCCCGTCCTAGATTTGTGTGTATACAGTTCGTTGGGTGTCTCCTCTCTGACCCCCTCCATCCCGAACACCCAAACCTTCTTCCTTCACACACACACACACACTCACACGCACACACACACACACACACACACACACACACACACACACACACACACACACACACACACACACACACACACACACACACACACACACACACACACACACACACACACACACACACACACACACACACACACACACACACACACCACACACACACACACACACACACACACACACACACTCTCTCTCTCTCTCTCTCTCTCTCTCTCTCTCTCCTCTCTCTCTCTCTCTCTCTCTCTCTCCTCTCTCTCTCTCTCTCCTCTCTCTCTCTCTCTCTCTCTCTCTCTCTCTCTCTCTCTCCTCTCTCTCTCTCTGTCTCTGTCTCTGTCTCTGTCTCTGTCTCTGTCTCTGTCTCTGTCTCTGTCTCTGTCTCTGTCTCTGTCTCTGTCTCTCTCTCTGTCTCTCTCTCTGTCTCTCTCTCTGTCTCTCTCTCTCTCTCTCTCTCTCTCTCTCTCTCTCTCTCTCTCTCTCTCTCTCTCTGTCTCTCTCTCTCTCTCTGTCTCTCTCTCTCTCTCTCATTTTGTTACTCTTTATTACCTTTCATTTGTGTCACTAACTTCTGCCTTAATTTCTCTCGCAGAACCTCATTTAAGTTACCTGTCTCCTCTCCCTTATTAGATTCCCAGTGTACCCTTCCCGTCCCCACACACGTGTTTTGACATTAACTTTAATAAACACAATTTGGTGATGCAGTAACATTCGTACTCTTTCCTGACTTGGTTTCACTGATACTTCCTAGACCTCACTTATTATAGGTGCCCAGATATTATTTAGGTGAACTGGTCTCACTCTCCGTCATCACCTCAATATTATTATTAACCTGACCAGATTTTACCCTCTGCCTCCTTTATTTTATTTTTTTAATTTTTTTCTTAAGGTTCTCCATGCAGTCTGCTTCACTTGGGCGTTTCTCACTTTGGTACCAGAAACCCCCGCGCAGTTAGTCTGGTTGGTGGCTCTAGGAGTCTAGGTGGATCATAAATTCCCCTAAAAAACGCTTGGAGATTAACCCGGACCTGAAGAGATGAGAGAGAGAGAAGTCGTAAAAAGGAGAGGGACGAGGTGCTGGGGAGGAAAAGTGTCGAAAATGAAGGAAGGTTAAGAAGAAGGACGAAGAGGAGGAAGTGAAGTTAATTAAGATGAAATTGAAGGAGAAAATGTGTGTGTGTGTGTGTGTGTGTGTGGAGGAGTGGGGACGTAACTCGTTGTTAATGGAGAAGGCAAAATTCAGTAGAAGGGGGAGAGTAGAGAGGAAAATAAAATGAAAGGCAGTCGGAAAGAGAGGCGAGGCGAGGGTGGCTAAGTGGATGAGATGGAATGATGGGAGAAGGTAGAAGGTGAGGAGAGAGAGAGAGAGAGAGAGAGAGAGAGAGAGAGAGAGAGAGAGAGAGAGAGAGAGAGACAGAGAGAGAGGTCGCGTCATGGTGATGAAAGCAAAGAAATTATATAGGCATACTAGTCATAATGAAATCTATATATAATCGCGTCCTTTGATCCCATTGCCTGAGTCGAGTGGCAGCCTCTCACGAATGGGTAGGACACTTTATATTACATAGTTCCGAAATTATTGATAGTTGGTTAAAGAAATGAGGATGAAAAGAAGCTCTCACTCTAACGTTACGGTATATCTCAAGAATAAATATATCATGAAGGGTAAAGGAATCATGAATCATAAATCACGGAGGAATAAGCATAATGATGGGCTGGGAATGTGTTAGTATATAGGTGGGATTAGAACGTAGGAATATACTCTTAAAAAATTGGTTACTGTAGTGTACGTGGTTGAGTCCAGTGGAAGACGAAAGTAATTTTATCCAAGTAGGAAAGAAAAATAATGATAAGACGAGGCAGAAAAGGAAAAGAAAAGAAAACAATATGGTGCTATAATAAATATGAGGAGAATGAACGAACGTGAAATGAAGAGTGAAAGGAATGAAAGAAATGAGAAGAAATGGTAGAAAGAAAGGAAGGACAGGAATGAGACAGAAAGGTAAAGGAGTGAAAAGGAGAGATAACGGAGACAAGAATGAGACAGAAAGGGAAGGGAGTGAGAAGGAAAGATAACGGAGACAGAAAAGGGGAAGAAAGTGAGAAAGAGAGAAAACGGAGACAGGAATGAGACAAAAAGAGAAGGGAGTGAAAAGAAGAGGAAAATGAGACAGGGAGGGGACAAAGGCAGGAATGGGACAGAGAGGGAACGGAGACAGAAATGAGACAGAGGGAAAGGAGACAGGAACGAGACAGAGAGGGAATGAAGACATGAACGGAGACAGGAACGAGACAGAGGGAACGAAAACAGGAATGGGACAGAGAGGGAACGAAGGCAGGAACGAGACAGAGAGGGAACGAAGACAGGAACGAGACAGAGAGGGAAGAGAGTGACAAGGAGAGGGAACGTAGACAGAAATGAGATAGAGGGAACGAAGACAGGAACGAGACAGAGAGGGAAGAGAGTGACAAGGAGAGGGAACGTAGACAGGAACGACTAGTATGGTACGGTACCGAGGATAAATTGAAGGGACGTGAAGGTGAATAAGAAGGAGCGTGGGGATGGGTATGCATGAGGAAGAGAGAGGAGGAGAGGTGGAGGGAGGGGACGGGGACGGGGATGGGGAGGACAAAGACGCCAGGGTAATTGAATAAGGTGTGGAATAATGGAGTGAATAGCGATGATAAGGAATGTGATAGAGGGGAAAATAATGTCTTGAAGGTTATGTAGTACCGGTAGTGTCTCTCTCTCTCTCTCTCTCTCTCTCTCTCTCTCTCTCTCTCTCTCTCTCTCTCTCTCTCTCTCTCTCTCTCTCTCTCTCTCATATACAAGGAGGTAAAAGTATCCAGAGATCACTGTACAGTTATTATATTTATTCTCATATTATTGTTTTGGCTGGTGATGTTTGAAAAAAAAAAAAGGACACCGAGGAAATATTCATTATTTTCTCTTTCCTGATGATTTTTGGAAATAATGCAGTAGTCCAGTTAAACTCTACAGCGTCATTACTTGTCGGTGAAAAAAGGGTGAATGTTAATTTGTTGGATGTTAATTGTAGACGTGCAGCGAGTATAAATGTTTAGACCCATGTTAATCATACCAGGATATTTATAAAAAGAGATGGTGGTGGTGGTGGTTATAATTAGTTGGAGAATATGTTTGTTTGTTATATAATATTTTAAAAGTATTATGAGAATGAACAGATTATAAAAAGAAATTGTGTTTCATAAAATAATTTATTTGTTATATAATAGATTTAAAGTATTTCCAGAATGAACAGATTATATATAGACCTGACAGAATTATATTAACTCCCGAAAAGAAAAGTTGATGTTCCTAAAGCAGATATTTGCACTAAAATCCGCAAATGGCGTGATGACGGTAATGGTGATGAGGTAATCCAGGGCCGATCACATTACCCAAATGATTTCTTTGCAAAACTTACAATAGTGATGAGAAGTCCAAATATGATCATTCGAAAAGGGAGAAATGATGAACCGGGAAGTACTATTTATTGACCACAACAATTCGTACACACGCTGTTGTTGTTTTACGATGATTTACAACATAACGAAAATGAAAGACTACGTAACCGCAATGCAACTTTATCATTAGTTTTTTTTTTTTTTTTTTTTTTTTTTTTTTCAATTACCGAGTCATTTTGGTAGACTATTCATTGCAGTATTTCTACAATAATGACCTCTCTTTCCATATATATAGCCTGTGTAAGAATAGAAATATAGAAATATAGACAAATCCTGGAAAACTTTTAAGATATTGGTTGGAATGAATGGAAAATGGCATAAACATTAAATTGGTATGAATGTAAAATATGTTGTACTGGATAAATCGTGTAAATATATATCAAACTATATTTTTCAATTCTTGCTGTATATATATATATATATATATATATTTTTAGAGGATGAATAATGGCGACTGTCTCACTGATGCAAAAGAAAAATTAATACCGGGGATTTTTTTTAACTCGTGTTATTTATAAAGAGAGTAAATAATGGCAACTGTCTCACTCATTTCATAAGAATATTAATACTGGAAAATTTAAATTATATATTATATTTATTTGGTGCATAACTCTCTGTCCAGGAATGGTTGTCCTCCTGGAATAGAATGGTTGTCCTCCGTGAAGGGTTGTCATCCAGGAGTGGTTGTCATCCAGAAATTGTTGTCCTCCTGAAAGGGTTGTCATCTAGAAATTGTTGTCCTCCAGGAGTGGTTGTTCTCCTGTAAGGGTTGTCCTCCTGTAAGGGTTGTCCTCCAAGAGGGGTTGTTACCTGAAAGGGTTGTCCTCCTATAAGGGTTGTCCTCCAGGAGTGGTTGTCCTCCACAGCCCGACACACCCACCATTCAGTGTATTGATCTGGGAGCAGCCGTGGCCCGAGAGTCCCGCCGTGTCCCCCTCCTTGTTGCCCTGCCCTGCCCTGCCCTGCCCTGCCCTTCCATCCCTTCCACCCTGTCCTGTCCTGCACTGCCCTACCCTGCCTTCCCGTCCCTTCCACCCTGCCATGGCCTATCCTGCCCTGCATTTCTCACAACACTTCCATTATCTCAGCCTATACCATTGTCACTCCCCTCATCACTTTTACAGCCTTCCTTCACCCTGCCATTTTCACTACCCAGCCACTCTGCCATTTTCACTACCCAGCCACTCAGCCATTTTCACTACCCAGCCACTCAGCCATTTTCACTACCCATCCACTCAGCCATTTTCACCACCCAGCCACTCAGCCATTTTCACCACCCAGCTACTCTGCCATTTTCACCAAACCTTTCCTCCCTGCCTGTTTCAAATGTCCATGCCTTTCCATAATATAGTCTGCCTTATACTTCTTACCAACTCATCTTCCATGCCCGACTGTCTTACTTCAAATTTCTGCCCTCATTCTTTGATATCGTGCGTTTCACTCTTTCAGTTCTCTGTGCTTATATATTTATTCATATATTGTATATTTATAACCATGATGTTGAACTTTAGCCTATTATTGTTCAGCTTCATTTCCTTAATTTCTTTTTCCCTCTCTGTCCTGTCATTGTCCCACTTTATGTTTGCACTACTCTATCCAGTCCTACTCTGTTCCATCGTAATTTGTGTCATCTTGTTTTTCTCTTCCTCAGTTACACAATCTCTTCTACTCTGCTAGGCTATATGCTCTCATCGTCCTCCTTCTCAAACCTGTCATGTCGACCACCTAATCTTTATATACCTTCCTCAACCAGCTGGTCAACTTACAACATTCCTTCCTCTTTCCAGTTTGCAGTAATTTATCTTCTACCACTTGAATTTAATCTGGCTTCGTTTCTGTTCTGTGCCTTTTTGTTGCACCAGACGCCTTTTCCACACATCCTCAGCCGTCCTCCTCTACCACACACCTCTCCGTCCACCCAACAGAATTTAACCCACGTCATTCTCTCCAAACCGCCGTCCTGTCGCGATACTAACTAAACTCCACCACAGGCACAGCACACCACTCCAATCAGCCAATTGCACACTACCACTAGACACACACATATCACTGTATTCCTCCGCTGTCTTCACTTGTGTTCAACTCCACCCACACTCGGCATCCCAACAACCAACCTAGCTCTTTTCTTTCGTCTCACCCGTACAACTCCATACTATATCTCTCCACTCTTTTTTTTTTCTCCATCTCTGCTACATCATATCATCTCGTGTTTTTCTCCTGTATACTTCGCCTCTGCCACACCATACCACTCCCTCCCTCTACTCCTGCTGGGGCTCAAACCCTACCACATATTTTTACCACTTTTCCCCGGTCCGTATCAGCAGTTTTGCGTGTCCGTTTCCCATCCCCCTTTGCTTGACCCTCTCACAGCACTTCTTCCGCACCCCCGCACCCAATCCCAGTCCTTTCGCCCGTGCCACACCTCCCGTGATGCAGTAAAATCAGATGAGAAAGCTGGATAGTATACTGGGATGCGGGGAGATGGGGTAGTGGGGGCTGCATCTCACACCCTGCATGCACACCTCACTGTTCAAGGAGGCAGCAGAATTTTGGCCATACTTCCTCCTCTATTCTCAGTCTTGATACATCTGGATTTTTTGTAACACTGGTCAATAAAGATAGTATCCATCTTCTGTCCCTTGATAAATACCATTAGATATAGGCTACTATAACTTATCAACGGTGTCGCACATAAAATTACTGTATTATCACATCCATTTCTAGCAGACTACTTCACATAGATGAACTCAAGATAACCGAGTCAAACCTTCCCTACATCAGCTGGACTGTAGTAT
>JAWZYT010004396.1:0-12500 GCA_034508575.1 Petrolisthes manimaculis
CCCTCGGGCCGCTGTGAGTCATCGCTGGCGGGAGGGAGGGAGAGAAGAAGAGAAAATGCGTGGGAGAGAGAGAGAGAGAGAGAGAGAGAGAGAGAGAGAGAGAGAATGATGATACACTGAACAAACCTCACATAGCCAACCAACCATTTTTTAAATTGTTCACTGAGCCCCTTCACATAAAGAACAGCTTGTTGTGGTTATACTCTTTGTGTTCTTCACGTGTTCTTATTGGTGTTATTACGGTTCTCCTCTGTTAGTTGTGTGTGTGTGTGTGTGTTTTAAAGTATGGTTGGGTTTGGTATATTGCCTGGTAGTTGTGGTAGTTTTGGTAGATCAAATTTGTGTACCGTAGTCATTGTGGCATAGTAACTGGTAGAGTTTGTTGCTATGGAAAGATTGCTATGTGGTAATATTGCTATGAAGGTATATTGATGTCACTTATTACCAATTCAGTAGATAACAGTAAAATATACATGAAATATACATACAACCTACATACAAATAAATACAGTATATGCATAAATTTCCAGTTTATTAGATACCAATACAATACATACAATATACATACAAATAAATACAGTATATAGCTAAATTTCCAATACACTATACATAGATTACCAATACACATAGGCCTAGTTGCAATATATACAGCCTACAGTAGAAGCATAGGTCTATAGATGGTGCATAGTACCGGTATAGTATCATAGATTTTCAATACATACATAAACCCATTACTCCGCTCGTACGATATTTATTCACTCTTACTGCTTCTCCTTCTCTTCTCTTCTCTTCTTTCTATTTCCTTTCCTAATTCTTTTCCCTTTCCTTCCTCTCTTCCTTTTTTCTATTTCCTTTCATCCTTCCCTTCCCTTCTTTCCATTGCCTTTCGTCATCCTCTTCCCTCCCCTCGTCCCTTCCTTCCGTTTCCTTTGCTCCTCTTCCCTTCCCTCCTCTCTTCCCTTCATTCCATTTCGTTTTCTCCTTTCCTCCTTCTCTTTCCTTTCCTCACATCCTAAACCTTTTCTTTAATTACCTCTATTCCTTCTTTATATTTAATTTTCTCTCACCTTTTCTTCTTTTACCTCTCTTTCCTCTTCTCTTTCTCCATTTTTTGCTATTATCTCTTCTCTCACTTCCTTTACTTCTCTCCTATCATCTCTCCTTTGTATCCCATCCTTTCCCTCATCTCAATTTCCTTTCCGTTACATCTTTCTTCTCCCCTCTTCCCCTCTCATTTCCTCTCCCTTCTTTTTCTCACCTTTGCCTTTCATTCCTTACCGTTCTCTCACTTCCCTTTCACTTCCCTCTTACCCAACACACTTCATCAATACTTCTATAAACACGACCACCACCAAAAGGCCAACACACACACACACACACACACACACACACACACACACACACACACACACACCACAGCTAAGCCTAAGCCTCCCTATAACTCCTGCTACACCGACCTGCCCCCCCCTAAAAAAAAAAAAGGAAGAAAAAAATATGAAGGGGCCTCCATTTAGGTTTACATTTCTCTCGGGGTTCCAGCAAGCCTTTTTTTTATCAGAGGTACGCCCCTTTTTTCCCCCAAAGACGTTTCAGTACGGTATCCCCCATATAACTCCCGCCCCACGAGACGTTCCAGCATCCCCCTCCAGTCCCTCCTCCCTCCCCCAGAGACGTTCCAGCATCTCCCTTCCAGTCCCTCCCCCCCAGAGACGTTCCAGCATCCTTCTATACACCTCCTTCCCCCCATAACTCCCTCCCTCCCCCCTCCCCCTATCCAGTCTGAGTCAGCTAACTTCCAGCACACTACACCACAGTTGGCTGATTGGGCGGGTGTATTGGGCTGGAAAGTGGGCTGGAGTGTGCTAGTGAGTAGGAGTAGGAGTGGGAGTGTGCTAGTGAGTGGGCGTGGGTTTATACAATAGCTTAGGTGAAGAGAGAACTGGGTGGGTTATGATTGATAGTGAAGTGTGGGGGTAGAATTGTGATAGTGAAGTGTGGGGGAGGGCAGGGAGGGGAATTGAGGAGGCAGGGTGTTTCATTTCCATCTCCTTTATCCATGTTTCTTCTCCCTTCATTCCCTTTTTCTGTCTATCCATTCTACATTTCTTTTTCTTCCTCTCAGTCCTTTCTCCTTCCTTTTTTCGTGTCTCATCTTCCCAATTCTCTTTCTGTATTTCTCATTCTTGTGTCTTTTCTCCTTTTTTTTTTGTCTCGTCTTTCCCAATTTCTCACTTTCTTATAGCCTAAATCTTCTGTCATTTTTTTATTTTATTTTTTATATGGTCCCATCTTTCCTGATTTCTCTTTCTCCATTTCTCATTCTTCCTCTGTCTTTTCTCCTTCCTTTTTTTTGTATTTGGTCCCATCTTTCCCAATTTTTCTTTCTCCATTTCCCATTCTTCCTCTGTCATTTCTTCTTTTTTTTTTGTCCCATCTTTCCCAATTTCTCTTTCTCCATTTCCCTATCTTTCTCTTCCTGGATGTAATGGACGGGAGAATAATTAGAATTGGTGGTGTTTCGGCTTGAGAGTGAGACGAGGTGGGCGCGGCTGAGTATATGGTTGGGGGTGAAAGGCGGCTGGGATCAAGCAGGAGAGGGTCAAGGATGAATTAGAATGGGTCAGGGGTGCTTAAGTAAGGTCATATTGGGTCATGAAAATCTGGGAGGTCAAAATAGAAAGAGTGTGGGGGATCAGGAAGGGGTCAAGGATGAATCGGAATAGGTTAGAGGAGATCAAGGAAGGTCAGAGTGGGTCAGGGAAGGTCAAGGACGAGGAGGTCAAAAAGGGGAGTCAAGGGGTCAGTCAGCAAGGTGTCAAGGATGATTAGAGTAGGTCAGAGGGTGGTCAGGAGAGATCAAGAGGAGTCAGGGAAGGTCAGAGGAGGATAGGGGAAGTCAAGGGAGGTTAGATTGTAGTCTGGCAGGTCAAAGAAAGGTCAGGGAGGTCAAAGAGGATAAGGGGAAGTCAAAGAGGGTTGAGGGAGGTCAAAATAGGATTAGGGGAAGTCATAGAGGACTAGGAGAGGTCAGAGGTCAATTGAGGTCAAAGAAATCGGTAAAGGAGGTTGAGGAACTTCGAGGGAAAGTGAGGGGTGGGGAGATGGGGTCAGATGAAGAAATGGGAGGTCAGCTAGGGTCAGATGAGGTGAGAAGAAGTGAGATGGGGAGAGATGAAGAGATGGGAGATAGGGTCAGATGAAGAGATGGGAGGTCAAATGAGGTGAGGAGATGGGAGATAGGGTCAGATGAAGAGATGTGAGGTGAGTCTTGGTGGTCCTTCCCTGCCTCACCTCCACTTTAATACACGTCCGCACCAACCCCTGCATTGTTCTCTCTCTCACTCTCTCTCTCTCTCTCTCTCTCTCTCTCTCTCTCTCTCTGACCTGGTTTGTCTTACTTGCATTTTCTCTAATTATACTCGCTCACTCCTCCTCCAGACTCACTTGCTCTCTACTGCATGTGTTCCTCCTCCTCCTCCCTCCTCCTCCTCCTCCTCCTCCTCCTCCTCCTCCTCCTCCTCCTCCTCCATTCCGGCTTCATTAATCCGATTATGTCTTCTTATCTCTTCTACTTATTGTCTCCTTCCTATCTCCGCATTTATTCCTCTCCTTATCTTCTCTTTCCTTTATTCCTTATCTTTGCTCTTTTTTTTCTGCTATTCCTTATTATCGTCTCTTTACTCAGCTTTTCCTCTTTTTATTTACTTTTTCTGTAACCCCTCTCTTCTTTCCCTGTGGTCTGTTCCCCCTTCTCCAGTTTCCATATACACTCTTCCAGTTTTCAAGCCTCTCTTCTCCGTTTACTAGTTTCCATACCTTTCCTTCCCCTCTCCAATTCCCATTCACTTCCTTAATCCTTCCAGATTCCAGGCCTCTCTCGTATACCTTTAATTGTTTCCATATCCTTCCTTCATCCTTTCCGGTTTCCATACTAATCTTTTTGCTTTCCAGTTTCCATACTCTTCCTTTTTCTTTTCTAGTTTCCATACTCTTCCTTTTTCTTTTCCATTATCTATACCCTTCCTTTTCCTTTCTAGTTTACATACCTTTCCTTTCTCCTTTCCAGTTTCCATACCCTTCGATCTCCATTCCAGTTTCTATACCCTTCCTTCTTTCTAGTTTCATACCTTTCCTTTCTCCTTTCCAGTTTCCATATCCTTCGTTCTCCATTCCAGTTTCTATACCCTTCCTTTTTTCCAGTTTCCATACCCTCCCTTCCTTCTCCTTTCCAGTTTCCATACCCTTCCTTTTCCTCTCCAGTTTCCATACTCTTTCTTTTCCTTTCCAATTTCCATACCCTTCCTTTTCCTCTACAATTTCCATACCCTTCCTTTCCCTTTCCATGCCCTTCCTTCTCCCTTTCCAGTTTCCATACCCTTCCTTCCCCTTTCCAGTTTCCATACCATCATCAACTCGTTCCACTTGGTATACACTTTTCCTTCCCACTCCAATTTCCTTTCCCTTCCTTCCCCAAGTTTCGTACCATCAACCCCACCCATCCCTTCCCCTCCTCTTGCTATTTCCCCCGCCTGCCTGTCTGCCCTACTTTCCAGCTTGTGTCTGCCGGCGGTGGGTGTTCTCATGACGGGAGGAGGGAGGAGGGAGGAAGGGGGAACATGAGGCAGTGGGTGGGGTGGGGTGGAGAAGAGAGTAAGGACCTAACAGCAGCAGCAACAGTAGGAGTAGGTGGGAAGGGAGAGGAGGAAGGAAAGTAGGAGGAGTGGATAATTATGAGGCAATGATGGAAGAGGTGGGGGGTGGGGGTGGGAGCAAGCATTGTGTGTGTGTGTGTGAGAGAGAGAGAGAGAGAGAGAGAGAGAGAGAGAGAGATGAGAGATGAGAGAGAGAGAGAGAGAGAGAGAGAAGGGGGTAATATAGAGACAGTGAACATGGAAAAAGAGGGGGATGAGTTGGGAATAAAGGGGCAATGGAGGGGAGGAGTAGGGGGCTGGACCAACAATAATGGGGTGGGGACTGGGAAAGAAGAGCAGTGGGAACATACAGACAGCTGGGTGGGGGGGGGGAAGATGGGTTAAGGGGAGGGAGGGAGAGACAGGAGAAGGGGATGGGGTCCTATTAGAGTGAGAAATGGTTATGTCCTGAGTGTTGAGAGTTGCAGGGTCCATGATGCTGGTTGGTTGGCTGGTTGGTGTCCTACTGACTCTATGTCCTACTGGGCTGGACTTAACACTGGCTGACTGGCTCAATATCCTACTGACTATGACTTTATATCCTACTGATTAAATATCCTACTGACTGGGTAGGCCTATCCTACTGATTGGATATCCTACTGACTTAATTAACACTGGGTTGTAGCGAGAAACACGTGATGGTGTCGCCTCTCATGATAATATATAAAAACCGTCATGGAAATATATATATAAACCAATTTTAGAAATATGTAAATCTGGAAATGATACAGCCTGACAAGGAAATAAAATACGGGTTTTGTCAATTTTATATCATATCCTGGAAATAAATATATAAAACAAAATGTGTAGATGGTGGTGTTGTTTGTCTGTCATGAAAAAGAAAACACAATTAGGTAAAATAATGCACCCAATCCTGGAAAGAAAAAAAAGTCTGAATTGGTAAAGGCTGTATATATATTCCTGGAAAACAAATGGCAGCATCCCTGACTCCTGAGGGACTTGGGGTATATTGAAACGTGAGGGAGGGAAGGGGTAGCAGGTGAGAGAGAGAGAGAGAGAGAGAGAGAGAGAGGAGAGAGAGAGAGAGAGAGAGAGAGAGAGAGAGAGAGAGAGAGAGAGAGAGACGCTGGCAAGGAGAGAAAGACAGACAAGCAGGCACACACACACACACACACACAGAGAGAGAGAGAGAGAGAGAGAGAGAGAGAGAGAGAGAGAGAGAGAGAGAGAGGTGGTTATTACTATATGCTACTAAGACTAGCCTAGCCTACCTAACCCTTACCTTCCATTACCTTAGTCTGGTATTAGTGGGTCTCAACGTGGGGTGTTTTCATAGTGGCAGGAAATGGGAAAGTAAACACCACACCTATATATCATCATCATACCCCTATTCATTATATTCTGGACACATGGAAAATATATCACACTTATATATCCTGCTTCATTATATCCTAGAGGCTTGGAAAATAAGTCACGCTACAATACCCTACCTTGCTTCATTATATTTTAGATGCTTAAAAAATATGTCACCCCCATATAACCTACCTAGTCAAGCAATAATGTTTTTTTTTAATTATTATTATTATTATTATTATTATTATTATTATTATTATTATTCACTAGCACATGGAAAATATATACCACCCCCATACTCTTCCGATTTCATTATAGTTGGGAGATAGTCGGAAAATAAATCCCGCCCATATAGCTTACGTATTCTTCCTGTTTCATTATTTTAGTTTGAGGTACCGTACAGGGTTGGAAAATATATCCCACACCTCTATTTTTCATTTTTTCATTCTGTTGGCTGGACTTGGAAAATATGTGCCGCCAGTATATAGACATTTTTATCATCTCTGTTGACGGAACCTGGAAAATCAATCACGTGGCTTTTATTTTTATTTTTATTTTTTATTTTTTTAACAGACTAGGTTTGTTGGTAGTTGTGGTAGTATATGTGTTGGTAGTTATGGTAGTAGGTGTGGTGGTAGGTATGTTGGTAGTTGTGGTAGTAGCCTATGTGTGTTGGTAGTTGTGGTAGTATATGTGTTAGTAGTTGTGGTAGTTGTGGTAGTATGTGTGTTGGTAGTTGTGATAGTTGTGGTAGCATGTGTGTTGGTAGGTGTGGTAGGAGGCTTGCTTGTTGACAGAGAGAGAGAGAGAGAGAGAGAGAGTAAATGAAATGTTTGGTGATCCCCGTAGACTTAATTGGTATGTGGCCGTCGTAGGTGAATGGTAGTGGTGGTTGTTGTGGTTGTATTTGTAGCTGTGGTAGTGGTAGTGGTAGTGTTGGTAGTTGTATTATTATTATTATTTGTAGTTGTGGTAGTGTTGGTAGTTGTTGTAGTATAAGAAGTAGTAGTAGCAGTAGTGGTTGTGGTAGTGGTTTTGGTAGTTGTGATAGTGGTTGTAGTTGTGATCGTGTTAATAATAATAAATATGATAGTAGTGGTATGTATAATATTGTGGTAGTTGTGGTGATAGTGGTAATAGTAGCAACAGTTTGGTAGTGATTGTGGTAGTAGTGGTGGTTGGTACCAGAAGCGTCCCCCCCATCTATCTCCTCTCCACTCTCCCTCCCACTCTCCTCTCCCCTCTTTCCTCTCCCTCCCACCCTTCCCTCCCACCCCTCTCCTCTTCCTCCCTCCCACACTTCCATCTCCCTCCCCTCTCCTCTTCCTCCCTCCCTCCCACTCCCCTCTCTTCCTCCCACTCTCCCCTCTTCCTCCCTCCCCTCTCTTCCTCCCACTCTCCCCTCTTCCTCCCTCCCTCCCTCCCTCCAGTCACAACTTTAGGAAACTATTGATCGGTCGCCCCTCCCCCTCCCCTCCCTTCTCTCCCTCCCTCCCCTCCCTCCCTTCCCTACCTCCCTCCCTCCCTTCTCCACATCTCCCTATTGCACCTCTGCCCACTTATTTTTAATTTTCTCATTCTACCTTGCTTCCTTCCCCTCCCCTTCCCTCCCCCCCCCTCCCTCCCCACACACCCACCCTTCTCCCTTCCCTCCCCACTTACCCTTTTCCCCCCTCCACACCCCTTCCATTCCCTATTCTGTATTGCACCTCTCAAATTTTTCAAACCCTAACCTACCTTGCCAATAACCTTTCCTCCTCTCTCTCTCTCTCTCCCTTCCCTCTCTCTCTCTCTCCCTTTCCCCCCTCTTTCTCTCTTTTCCACCCCCCTCTCTCTCTCCCTCTCTTTTTTCCACCCTTTCGTTCCCCTCACTTCCTCTTAACACTTCTCTTTTTTCCTCTCATCATATCTCTCCTCTCTTCCTCCTTTCACACACCTTTTTCTTACAGCAGTTCCCTCTGTTTCTATCATCTCTCTTTCATTTTTTCGCATCCCTTCACGTTTTTTTCCACACCCTCTCCTTGTCTTTGCATCCCCACTCTTTTTTTTCCACCTTCTCTCCCTTTTTTCATCCCATTTCTCCTTTAGCCCCTCTCCATTCATCTTCCCACCCATCCACTCACTCCAATCCCACTTTATCCCAGCTCATCCCCCTCCACCTACCTCCCTTCCCTTCTGCCTATCCCCTTCCACCACCTACCTCCCCTGCCTATCCCCTTCCACCACCTCCCCTCCGTCCCAGCCTATCCCCCTCATTCATCTCACTTCTTCCCCCTCTTCTCTGACTTGCTTACGGGATCACCAACACTCTGCTTCCCTCGTCTTCTTGTTTACCTTCCTGGCTGCTCTCTGCTCTCTTTTTTTTTACTTTGCCTATACATAGTTCTCTCTTTTTATCTTAACTATATTTTCCTCTAACTAAGTAGACTATATTATTAGTTAGTATTACATAATCAAACAAATCCAACTGTCTCTTAAGGATCAATAATACTGTTGATGTTATAAAAATCCCTTGTAATCCTTCGGACCTTCTCTGCCCTTCATCTTTTTACCTTCCCCTCGCCTCTCATGGTTTGAAAATGTGGGAAAGTTTGTGTTGAGAAAATACAAGACTGACGTGCGTAGTAAATGAAGGTGTTCGATTTTGTACGTTCAAGTTGGAGCGATATGTTGAGTCTATGTTGAAAAATGTGATTCGTTTAGTTAAATTTTATGCTGTTTAGTAAATGTTTAAAGTAAATTTTGGAAGTAGGACCTAAGGTGTTTAATAAATGTTGATATGTGGTGTGTTTAGTCAAATTTTATGTTGTTTAGTAAAATGTTGGAGTCGGGTGTTTTAATAAATGTCGAAATGTGGTGATTATTAAATGTGACAAGTCTCAGTAAATGTTAGAATGAATTGCTTTCTCTGATAACATGGGACGTGACATTTCCATCGCTTCTCCTGGAAATGACACAGTGGCAACGTGATCATTACCCAATCAGGAGCACGAGGAGGTGGAGGAGGTAAAAGTGGAGGTGGAGATGGAGAGATAAAAGTGGAGTTGGAGGAGATGTAGTATAGGTAGAGGTAATGAAAGTGGAGGACGAGGTGGAAAAGGAGGTGGTGGAGGTGGAAGTGGAAAGGGAATTGGAAGTGGAGGTGGAGATGGAGAGATAGAAGTGGAATTAGAGGAGATGTAGTATAGGTAGAGGAAATGGAAGTGGAAAAGGTAGTGGAGGTGGTAAAGGTGGAGTAGGAAGTGGAGGGAGAGTGCGACCCAATGGCGCCACTCTCCCTCCCGACGAGTCACCACCAGTGTCATTTCCCTGTCACACTCACTCACGCGTTCATTTGCTTAGTCACGCATGCAAACTTTCTCAAAATATTCACATCTCTCTCTCTCTCTCTCTCTCTCTCTCTCTCTCTCTCTCTCTCTCTCTCAAAAGTAGCAAGTGTCACCTACGTCACATACACACACTCCCTAACTCATCGACGTACGCACTCACACACTGTTGCCAAGTCCGTCACTCACTCATTTATCGTTGTTATGTCCCTTCCTCACGCCTATAGTACTTGTTCACCCACTGTCACCACACATACCAACTTTTACCACCGAGATCTGGTACTGGACGTTAATTAAGGGGGTATAGTATAGTACAGTGTTGGTGGTTACGGTAATCTGGAGCAACTGATTCCTCTATACTATTCCAAGCAACAGAGATCCCTATTATATTTGTTCATCTGGTCCTGTTTCCTGGCATATTTTAGAGGAACTAAGACACTCCAATGTACCCAAATTCTGCCCAGAAACTTGCCCTCCCCTTCAGAAACTTCATATTGGGAGGAACCGAGCAATTTCCACTGGGGCTGTACCAGAATTCAGGTGTCCGTCCAACTGCACCAGTTACCCAGGGGAATATTTTTATTTTTATTTTTGTATTTCATATATTTATTTATTTTATTCTTCTTTTTTTTTCAGGGGGGAAGGCATCCCGATTTTTTCAGTTTTTCTATTTTTTTCCCGGAAGAAATTTTTAAATGTCCGGTAATGTTATAACTTCGGTCGTGGTTTAAGTTTGTATTTATTTTATTATATTTTTTCTGTGACGCAGTACTGGCTTTCTTCCTCTCCCCCCATCCACCCCCCACTCCTTCTGCCCTCCCTCTAGTTCCCTCCCTCCCTTCCTTCCTCTTTACCTCTCTCTCTCCACTACCTTCTGTCCCCTACCCTACCCCCCTCCCAACCTCCCTACGTCCATCCCTCAACCTCCAACCTCCGACTCCCCGTGGCCTTTACATGACTGAAGATGTAAAAAATAACATTGTGTGAAAACAGTTGGTTAGATTATTGCTGGATTAACACACGAACTGAAAGAGAAACCGTTTATGATTTTCGTATATATTCAAAAAGTGGAGGGGAATAACGGTGTTGTTGTTTTTTTGAAAGAAGTGTGTAACGGTTATTAACGGTTATAACGATTATTGTGTTTTTTTATAGTTCTGAAGAGGATGATTTTATAGTTCGTTCCTGTAAGTGTTTAGGCGAGGTATTGTAATTTCCCCATATGTGTATGTGTGTGTGTTAAACCTTGGAAAGTCTACATCGATATTATCATTGTCAGTTATAGTGTCAAATCATTACACACAATTAAGTATGAATGTATATTATGTATTAAATTACTTTGGTTACGGGGTTGGACATTATTATTTTTTTTTTTTTTTTTTTTTTATTGACTCGCTAACCTTGGGGGGAAATACACTGTAGAATAACTGGGAATATACATGTCAAAGCACCTGATTTAATTACCTACTTATATGACCACTGTAATTATTTTATATACCCAAACTGCAGATAATATGTACCAGGTATAATATGTATATCTTTACTAACATGTACTTTCTTTATTACAGGTAAGTGTTGTACTGTTGGTGTGTATGACGGTGTGTGATGCAGGTGTAGCAGCAGGTAAGTAAGGGTTTGTGTAATTGTGTTGTGTGTGGTTGTGTGTATTTAGTTTTAGTTTTTTTTTAAGTAAGCGACGGAGGAGGTGAAGTGTTGGGATGTACAGACTGGTAAGTTGCCTAAGTTGCCTAATGTGTATTGGGTGTGTTGATAATAGAGTGTTGCAGAATTGGTGTGTCTACAGAGAATAGTGTAGTATTAACAGTGTGTCGTAATATTGTATAGTGATCAGAATATTGGGTTTGGAACAGAGAGTATTAAAATTTTACATTGCACTGAGGTCGTCTAAGTAAGGAGTATAGTGTCGATCTATATGCTTTTGTTTGAGCAGCGTGTGTTTTTAGTCTTAAGGGACCCTGTGATGTAGCCAGAAAAATTGGAGGTAAACGAGTCCTTCAAATATTGCCACGAAACACTACCTATGTTGAAGGAGTTAGTTTCGTGGCATAGTGAGGAGGAATCAGAAGCATCCATTTCTCATACACGATCACAAGGTCCTCAGTGTGTGTAATTTCAAGAAGGGTTAAATATTTATGCGACTGGTGTGTGCATGCAATGGTAACCTAAGAGAGACGTGTTGTTGTATTGACGTCCAAGCCAAGAAGAATAACAGTGAGTAGCTTAGACTGAGTAAGAGTCGATATGGAACTGTATGTACTGTATTGTAAGTAGGCTGGGCACGTGTCGATATGGAAGTGCCAGGAAGTTCCCAGTTGGGGTCTGGGTCGAGTTGTCACCTTGTAAACACAGGAAGAACAACTTAGCCCTTATTATCACGGTCGATAGTGAAAGAATCTCAATACATTCTTAAGATTATCAGAACTGACCCTTGTGGTTAATAATGGCTACAGGAAAAAAAAACAAAAAAATAATATGGTGGATAACTTGGCAACATTCAGACCAACAGTATCTTATATTTATTGGCAGTAGAGGAAATATAAATGGTTAACTTGGCAACCGTGACACCGATATTGACCCTGTGTGAAGCTCTTTAGTTTTGCACGATATGGAGGGGAAGGTGAGTGACCGCTCCTAAGCCCGCTAGAGGGGAGGAGGGGGAGGGGGTTGTTGTTGGGGTGGCGTGTTGGAAAGAGGGTTGGTGGGATGGGACTGACTTGGGGTGGAGTGGAAGGGGTTAGGTAGATTGGTGGGTGGGGTGGGGGATGGTCTATGGGGAAGGGGGTTGGATGGTAGGTTGGTGGGGGAGGTGTTGATGAGTTGGGAAGGGAGGGGGTTAGTTGGTAGGTTTGTGGGGGAGGGAAGGAAGGGGGTTGGTTGGTAGATTGGTAGGGTGGGGGGGATGGCGTGTATAGAAGGGTGTGGTTGGCATGTATTGAAGGACGTGGGGTGGGTGGGGGTGGAGGTGTGACATGGGATGGGGGGGACGGTACAAGGTCTAGGGTAAGGGTAAAGTGAGAGTGTGTGTGTGAGTGTGTGTGTGTGAGAGAGTGAGTGAGTGGCATGTGTATGTATATGTATGCGGAAAGGGAAGAGTGAAAGGTGTTTACGAGAGAGAGAGAGAGAGAGAGAGAGAGAGAGAGAGAGAGAG
>JAWZYT010004396.1:15000-32500 GCA_034508575.1 Petrolisthes manimaculis
GCATCCTTTCCTATCCCTCTCTTCGTTTCATCCATCCTCAATATTGGACGTATTACAGAGAGGAGGAAAAAAATAAGGAGGCTGGACAAGATTATAAAACTATTCCCTTTCATCATAGTATCTCGTTAGAATATAAAAAACCCAGCGTGAGTCAATAATATCAGAGTTTATTTTAGGCTTCACGTTCCTTCAGAATATGTCAAGAAAAAACTGGGTGTAGATTTTGGTCTGTCCTTAAAAAAAAAAAAAAAAAATGAATAAATAAAGAAAATTATATATATAAATAAAATAAACTTGGGTTGGAGGGGGGGGAGTAGATTTTGTCCTGTCCTTAAAAAAAAATAGATAAAAAGAAACTAAATGAATAAATATAAATAAAGAAAATAATATATATATATAAATAAAATAAGTTAGATACATCAAACTATTAAGGGACAATAATGATACCTCGGTTTAGAGATGTATATAAATAATTATGTTTTTTTCTTTTTGTGGACCAGTTATTACAAAGAGCTGCCGACAACATAATATAATCCTGTGTTTAGTGTGGTTGGGAAAAACATTTAATGGTTGAGGAAGGAACACATTAATTTTTATAGAGAGATGCTGCTCTGTAGATAAATAATTAGTCTCTCTCTCTCTCTCTCTCTCTCTCTCTCTCTCTCTCTCTCTCTCTCTCTCTCTCTCTCTCTCTCTCTCTCTCTCTCTCTCTCTCTCCTTATTATCCTGTCTCCTATATGTCTTTCCTTTCATTCCTCCTTTGTTAATCGTACCACCCTACCCCCTCGATCCCCCCCCTACACCCCCTCCTACACCCCCTCCTCCCCTCCACCCCCCATCCTCTGATCCTGACTTGCCCCTGTTGCGTCATTGGGAATTCCTAGCTGGCAACCCTACCCCACTCCCACCCACTCCCACCCACCCACTCTCTTTCACCATCAACCCACCCACTTTCTTTCACCACCCATCCTCTCATTCCCACCCACTCTTTCACCACCCACTCTTTCACCACCATCCCTCTTTCAACATTCACCTACTCACTCACCCGCCCTCTCTCTCTCTATCTCTCTCTCTCTCTCTCTCTCTCTCTCTCTCTCTCTCTCTCTCTCTCTCTCTCTCTCTCTCATATACTGTCTCTCACCATACAACCACACCCTTCCTTTCTCTATCCTTAATACTTACCACACATCTTTCCTCCTACACTCTTCCCCCCTTATCCCACCCACTCACTCTCTCCCTCAATCGCTCACTCACTCACTTTCACCCCACATTCCCATCTCTCTCTCTCTCTCTCTCTCACACGCACACGCACACACACGACCTACTTACTGTACATGCGACCTCTCCTCCGTTCTCTAGCTTTCCCCATCGCTCCCTTCCCATCCCTTCCCCATCCCTTCCATTTCCATTCACTATCCTCCTTTCCCATCGTTCCCATTCTCTTCCCTACCCTTCCCCCTCCCCTATTCCCTATTCCCTGAGGGTCTCGTCGCTCTAAGAGAGCTCCACTGGGCTATATGAGTCACCCTTTGAATCATTTAACGTGGTTTATCCCCGTGATTCAAACGACCCCCTTCCCTTCCTTTCCTTCCATCATTTTTTTTTATATATATATATACCTGTACCCCTCTTCCCACTCCCCCTTAGTTATTCTCCTCCCTTTTCCCCTGTTGTTGGTTGTTCCCTCCCCCCTCTATCTATTCCTCATCTCTCTTTCTCTCTCTCTTTCTCTCTCTCTCAAAACTTTACTCCTTCATCTCAGACCTTCACGTGGGCGCTCATGACACAATTTCATTTTCTCTCTCTCTCTCTCTCACACACACACACACACACACACACACACACACACACACACACACACACACACACACACACACACACACACACACACACACACACACACACAGACCAGCCTTCACCATCTATTTTCACCAGGCCTTCTCCCTTTAGTTGACAACCACAAAGGACCTTATGACGGAGGAAGGGAGAGTCACCACACACACACCACCACCAACACCACCAACACCAACACCACCACCACCAACACTTTCATTCACTCCTTCACCCTTTTCTTCCTTTTCGTTCTCCTTCATTTTCGTCCTCCTTTTCCTTTTCTCCCTCCTCTTCTTCCTGTTCCTCCTCCTCTTCTTCCTTTTCTTCCTCCTCATTTTCCTTTTCGTCATCCTTTTCCTCTTTTCCTCCTCCTCCTCTTCCTTCTTTTTCTTCCTCCTCTTCCTTTTCGTCCTCCTTTTCTTCCTCCTCCTCTTCCTTTTCCTCTTCTATAGTTTCTTCATCCCCCTCCTTTTTCTCCAATTCTCCTTTCTCCTCCTCCTCTTCCTACTCTATTTTACGTTTATTTCACTTATTTTTCCTCTTCATACTTCTGTCAATTAACTTTTCTCTTCCTTCCTTCCCTCTCTTCCTCATTTTTCTTTACCTTCACATATTTTATCCTTCTCCCCTTCCTTCTATCCATCCCTATTATTATTATTATTATTATTATTATTATTTATTATTATTATTATTATTTATTATTATTATTATTATTATTATTCTGTTGGTGGTGAAGAGGAGAGATTGGAAAGAATGTAGGGCATGGTGTGTGTGTGTGTGTGTGTGTGTGTGTGTGTGTGTGTGTGTGTGTGTGTGTAGATTAAAGGTGTTGGTGTGGGAGGTGGTACAAGAGGCACACCAGGGCACCTTTATGTTAGCCTCAGTACACACATACACACACACACACACACTTACTTACACACACATTCACATATTCACTCACTCACTCACACACATGAAAACAAAAATATACCAACACACACACACACACACACACACACACACACACACACACACGAGAGGCTGTCGGTATGTTGTGTGTGTGTGTGTTTAACATGTGTGTATAGTTAGTATCGAGTTACATCCTTTATGCTCTCAGGGGAAGACGTTCATTATCACCACTACCATCTTCATTACGACCATCATCATCTTCACTACCAGCATCATCATCACCATCATCATCACCATCATCACCATCACAACCACCACCACCATCAACATCATCACCATCATCACCACCACTATCACCACCACCACCATCATCACCATCACCACTATCACCACCACCATCATCACCATCACCACCACTACTATCATCATCATCACCACCATCATCACTATCATCACCACCATCAACACCATCACCACTACTATTATTATCATCATACATCTGGGTTCATTTCACGTAATTAATGAACATGTTGCTGCCAAGTGTCATTAAGGTGTGAAATAAAAAGGAAGTAATGGGTTTTACGATATTTATTGTCCCGACCGTAAAGTTTTATACCTTATTACCCCTATTGTAAAAATAAACAAATAATAATAATTAAATAGATTATGTGTGTGAGTGAGGGGAAGAGGTGGTGTGTGTTTGTCTGTGTGTGTGAGGGGAAGAGGTGGGGAATGTGTGTGTGTGTGGGTGGGGGGAAGAGGAGGGGAATGTGTGTGAGGGGATGTGTGGGTGTGTGTGTGTGTGTGTGTGTGTAATTGGATGGGTGGAAGAGAAAGAAGAAAGGGGAGGAGAGTTTGTCAGGGTGTGAGAGAGTTAGGCAAAGTGGAAAAAGTGTGAACGAGAGAAGGTGGAAGAGAAAGAGAAAGAGTGAATAGAAGGGGGAAGGAAGCATACAGGGTGGAAAAGTGGATGAAGGGCTTAAAGAGAGAGAGAGGAAGAAAGGAAAGAGAAGGAAAGAAGAGAGAGAGAGAGAGTGAGATTAAGTAAGGTACCCTGTGGTGATGTTGTAGTTGGAAAATTGGAGGTAAATGAGTCCTTCAATTAATGCCACGTAACGCTACCTATATATCAGGAGCTTGTTTCGTGGTGTAGTGAGGAGGAATCAGAAGCCTCCAATTATCATATACAATCACAGGGGGTAATTCACTTTTGGTACATTGGAGTGTCTTGATTCCTCCAAAGTATGCCAGGAAACAGGACCCAAAGAAAAAATCATAATGGTGTTCTGTTGCTTGGAATAGTTTGGAGGAGTCAGTTGCTCCAGATTTACCAACACAAAATTCCCCTCTTAATAACAGGAGGGTGGGTGGGGAGGATTTTTTTTTTTTTTTTTTTTTTTTTTTTTTATCCTCTCAAATTCCACAGTTTTCAGATTATCCACAACACACAACAATGGTTGTGTACAAAAAACATAATTATTGTCCTTGTTATAACCAGCATAGATTAATACTGTACAAGTTTTACTGTAAATTTGTAAATTACACACAATAAGCAAAATTATCCTTATTTACACACATGGTTATTTATATTCAGAATAATCGCGGAATTAAAAATGTATCTAGTGAGAAGGATAAAGCAATGATAGTAATAATAACAACAATAATAATAGTAATAATAATAATAATAAATAATAATAATTCGTACCGTACATTTTTTGCTTCTATTTAATAAAAGTGGTTGGTGGTGAACTTTTACACCCAATTGTACGTTTTATCTGTGTCTGTGTGTAATGGAAAGGGAGAAAGAAGGAAGGGAAAGGAAATGAGAGAAGAGGAGAGGAGGAAAGGGAAGAGAGAAGAGGAGGGGAGGAAAGGGAAGAGAGAAAAGGAGGGGAGGAAAGGGAAGAGAGAGGGGAGTATTAGGGAAGGGAAATAAAAGAGAGGCGAGAGGGAAGGAGATAAATTGACAAGCTAGTAGGAAGGAAAGGGGTGAGAGAGACGAGAGAGAAGGGCAGGGTGAGAGGTAAAAGAATGGAGGGGAGGGAGAAAGGGAAGAGAAGGGAGGGAGAAAGGGAAGGGAAGAGAGATATACAGTACGAGAGAAAAATAATGCATGAGAGAGGAGGGGAACAACAGCCGCTATGCAGGGTGTGAGAGAAAAATGGGAGAAGAAAAGGGGGAGGGAAGGGAGGGTAGGGGCTAGATAATCATGCGAGAAAGAATTTGGAGAGAAGGTGGGGAGATAGAGATGGAGGAGGAACAAATGATAGTGGAGGACAGGGAAGGTAAAATGAAGGGAAGGAGATGTAAGAGGAGAGGGAGAAAGATATGATAGGAGAGGAGAAGAGAGGAGAGGAGAGGAGAGGAGAAGGAGATGAAATAAGATGAAAGGGAAGAGGTAATGTTGTGGTAAGAGTAAAAGAAGAAGAAAGATATAGGAGGCACAAGAAGAAGAAGGAAGAGGAGGAGGAGGAAAGAGGATGATGTAATAATGAGAAAACAGATAAAAGAGAAGAGGAAAGGAAAGGAAAGAAAATATATACGTAAGTGGAAATAAAGAGGAGGAAAGATAGGCAGGAAAGAGCAAAGTACGTGAGGGGAAAAAAACGCCAATAAAAGGAAGATGTAAGTGGGAAAAAAAGAGAATAAAAGGAAGGAGAGAAAAGTTAAGAGGAAAAGAAGAAAGGACAAAATATAAGAGTGAAGCCTGAGAGTAAAGTTAAGAGGAAGGAGGTAAGAACGAGGCGTGAGAGAGGGAGGGAGGAGAGGGAGAGGGAGGGAGGGAGGGAGGAGAGGGAGAGGGAGAGAGGAGGGGAGGGAGGGAAGGTAAGAGCAAGGTGTGAGGTAATTATAGAGTGGGAGGAAAACTGGGAAGAAGGGTGAAGGGGAGAGTGAGGAGGGGAGAGTGAGGGAGAGAAGAAGTGGGCAAGGATGAGACTGGCTGGGTACGTTATTGGTGCCATGAAACACACACACACACACACACACACACACATTTTCTCTCTCTCACACACACACACATTCTCTCTCTCTCTCTCTCTCTCTCTCTCTCTCTCTCTCTTTCTCCTATTTACATGTGTTATTTGATAGTAGAAGACAGAGGGGACAGGAGAAATTAGTTAATGGCCACTGAGGAGAGGGAACTTAATTGCACATTAAAATTATATATATACTCTATTTTATTTGCATCTCCAAATTTATTACATATTTATATAGTGTTCAATATTTCGTGACTCTAATATTTTGTTCTATTATAATTCAGTACTGTTATATAATGTCCAGCCATCAACAACACACAAGAGAGACATTTGGCTAGTTAATTTTAGGATATCAAGTATTTTACAGTCACGTCCAATAGTTACTCCTGCATCACTTCCAATAAAACGGTCTTGGTAATTGATGATCTGTCGCTGTTCATCTCGGTAATATAGGTTTTCTCAAATGGTTTTCTCACTTTCATTCACCTAGCCTAACCAAATACAGAATGCCCCTGGTGTAGGACTTTTGATCGTGGGTGTTGTGGGGGTGGACTGGTAGATATCAATAAAAATGTAGCTTTATAATAATTACCAAAGCTTACCTTGCTGGAAATATGTAATCTCGTTGGTTGGCTGCAGCGAGTTACCCAGAGTTATAATCCCTGTATCCTTCCCTCCAACACAATAAATTTATTTCTGGGTTCGTCCTGCTATATATGTATGATTATAGAGCATGCAATAATGGTCAATTACAACACAAAATGACAGTTTTCTCTATTTATTAATAAATTCCAAGCCAACAAAATGAATAATTAAATTCAATCAAAAATTCACACACACACACTTCCGTTCACAGTAACTATCAATAAAATATTACTTACTCTTCGTCGCTCCTCTCTACACGTGCTTCCCTCAGTCGCTCGTAGTCCACGTGGACAGTAATATTACTTTACTTTAATATACTTATCACGAGCTAGCACTTCCCCTCGCACACACAGGAGACGGTAATTACGTTATCGTAATAGTAATGGAAATCAAGCAACCCAGTTGGTATATTTCAATGTCAATTCCACACTCGTTTACTGTCCCTCGTACACACACACACACTCGTAAATTCCTGCCAGCCCTCTCCTCACCTATAAATGACACCTTACTGATTCTCGTCTAGCGAATGAATAGTGAGTTAATTAACAATAAGTCTTGTGAAAAAGTAATTAAACAATTTCGACGTTACGTTAAAACTATAGGCCCCTAGGCAAAGCAACGAGGGCTGGATACGAGGTGTTCGTTCGTCGAGTGTACTATACCAACTAAATATATTTCTCAAAATCAGGACAAGGGTGGTGGGATAATTACCCTTCTGACCCTCCCCATTCTACCTTTTCTCTACCTGGCGAGTGACTCATCAAAACTGTCCAATATCTAGGTGTTCGTATGGCCTAATCCTTGACTACGTTTACATATGTCACTCACACTTTAGTTATACATGCAAATCACTTTTCCCATAACATGCAACTGCTTGCAAATGATTCCCTTCCACTTCAAAATCAATTTTAATAAGTAATAGATGCCCCCATAGCATAATTATTAATGCAAAATTGTAACAGTACCTCCAGACACGGGATGGAGTGAGTGGGTACTCGACCTCACCTGACCTGACATGACCTTTCCTGTCTACCTGGGGATTAATAGCCTGTACCTATATTCACGTTCCTCTGTCTCTGTCTTCCTGACTTGACTGAATGGAATTTTCCATACACGTGATTTTACCCCTTTGTTAATATACATATATTTAATAGCATTCTACTACTTACATATGTTACGTTATGGTCACGGATCTATCCGTGACATTCGCACACACAGAAGAGACATTGCTCTATGCAATGTTTAATAAAATAATGAAGTGGTAATGACGTCTTTGCATGTATAACTATTACAATAAAACTCACTCACACTTCACTCATTCTTGTATGTGTCATGACTTAATACCAGTTAAGTGTTTATTTTTGCCAATGAGTGAAAAACTCCTAACAGTTACTTTAACTTTAAAATCTAAGGAGAAACTCCGTGGCAAGAATAATTATACCTGGTAATGTCTAGTACCAATAGTACACATTTAAACAATATATAAGTGTGGTGTATGTAATACATTGTGTCATTGTTACATAATATGTAATAATAAAAATGCAAAAAATTATTCTGGAGACCATCCAACTGCCATCAATTCCTGTAAGGCAATATATATATTAAATGATTATCCAAGCCTCGGAAAGAGGAGCCCCTCCAAATCTCTGGCTTGGATAAGGTTACACAGATTGCAATATACATATTATTTAATCATCCAAGACTAGAGTCAGGGATAACCTCTGGAACCCAAGTCTTGGAAGACCCAATGCAATATCCAAACATCAAACCGAGGTGAACCCCAAATCTGAGTTTGGATAAAGGGTTTGTGCTCGTTGCACTCGGAAATAACAATAAAACGAGTAATTTGGATCCTAACTATAACCCATAATTAGTTACTCGCTCGATTTCCTCAGGCAACCGTGACATAAGGTCTGCCCCAACGCTAGCACTTCCCTTTAAACCACCGATGATCCCCGTGAACACGTAACCCTTCATCCTTCTCACCCTGACGAGTTTCCGTCGTCTGCTGGGTATATCCTTCTCCACCCTCGGGAGTTTCCCCAGCAGCGCTAGCCGTAGCTGCCGTACCTACAGCTGGGTACTGTGGTTCACTATACGTATATGTAGCAGCAGCCGATCGCTGATAATAACCCTTATTACCACCATGGTTATTATTATAACTCTTCCCGTTACTTCTCCCCTGATAACGGTACTGACTTGACTGCTGAGAATAATAGTTATTGCCTTGTTTCTTGGCGTGATTAAAGTGAGTATTAGGTTGTTGACGTACAACCTGACTCTGCTGCTGTGAATTATCATTATTACTCGACTGATTATATGAACCAGCAGAGTCTTGGGAAGGCTTATTTAAATGAGTAATATTCTCACACGACTGAACCCGCGTGTGGTAACCGTATGCGGTAAAATGTGCATCCGACATTTCCACCATCTCCTTGAGGCAATTAATCTTATGGGTTTTAATCTGAGCTGACAATTCTGGAGGACACGACTTCTCTAGTTGCGTGCGAAGCAACAAGTCCTTTATCCCCTCCAACGTCTTGGGTGTTTCGGCCTTATCAAACCACTGACCCAGGTGGCTAGCGAGACGTGCACTAAACTGTGCAACGGTCTCTTTATCTTGCAAGGAAGCACTCAAAAACTGCTTCCGTGCATCATCGACCGTCACCCCATATGCTTGTAACAGAGCTTTTTTCATGCTCGCATAATTCCTGGTGTCAGGATCGAGTCGGTAGAGGATACTGAGGGCTTTACCATCGAACAGGTTAAGGAACTCTATCTTCTTTACATCGTCACCAAAGACGTATGTGTCTGCAAGCATCTCGAATCGCTCAATAAACGGTTCAATTTCGTCTCCCTCTACATACTTCGCCAGTTGTAGTCTCGGGGTTACTGTAGTCGGGCTTGCAATACTGCTTTGACTACTATTCGCCTGTGCTTGCAGTTCCACCATTTTCTGTTCGTGTGCCCATCTTTCTCTTTCATGCGCTCTCTCTTCCCTTTCTGCCTCTCTCTGTTCCTTTTCTGCCTTTCTCTGTTCCTTTTCAGCCTCTCTCTGTTCCTTTTCAGCCTCCCTTACACTCACCCTTTCGAGCCTGTCTTCCTCTTGACGACGCTCTATGTACTGTCGAATCTCGACAATATCTTCATATCCCAAGCTTCGGGCTTCCTCCATCAATTCCGCTACAGTATACATTTTAAAATATTTTCTATTGTTTCCTTTGCCTTAATTCCTGGACAACCGTAATCTATCTACTCGTGAAGGTGTGCGCGTGTGTGACTGGAATTAATACAAAGAGCAGGCCCCACGTTGGGAGCCAATTATGTGGGGGTGGGACTGAATGATATCAATGAATGTACTCGCACACACAGGAGACGGTAATTACGTTATCGTAATAGTAATGGAAATCAAGCAACCCAGTTGGTATATTTCAATGTCAATTCCACACTCGTTTACTGTCCCTCGTACACACACACACACTCGTAAATTCCTGCCAGCCCTCTCCTCACCTATAAATGACACCTTACTGATTCTCGTCTAGCGAATGAATAGTGAGTTAATTAACAATAAGTCTTGTGAAAAAGTAATTAAACAATTTCGACGTTACGTTAAAACTATAGGCCCCTAGGCAAAGCAACGAGGGCTGGATACGAGGTGTTCGTTCGTCGAGTGTACTATACCAACTAAATATATTTCTCAAAATCAGGACAAGGGTGGTGGGATAATTACCCTTCTGACCCTCCCCATTCTACCTTTTCTCTACCTGGCGAGTGACTCATCAAAACTGTCCAATATCTAGGTGTTCGTATGGCCTAATCCTTGACTACGTTTACATATGTCACTCACACTTTAGTTATACATGCAAATCACTTTTCCCATAACATGCAACTGCTTGCAAATGATTCCCTTCCACTTCAAAATCAATTTTAATAAGTAATAGATGCCCCCATAGCATAATTATTAATGCAAAATTGTAACAGTACCTCCAGACACGGGATGGAGTGAGTGGGTACTCGACCTCACCTGACCTGACATGACCTTTCCTGTCTACCTGGGGATTAATAGCCTGTACCTATATTCACGTTCCTCTGTCTCTGTCTTCCTGACTTGACTGAATGGAATTTTCCATACACGTGATTTTACCCCTTTGTTAATATACATATATTTAATAGCATTCTACTACTTACATATGTTACGTTATGGTCACGGATCTATCCGTGACAGGTGTATGTACATGCATACATACATTTATAAGACATCATGGGACGATTCCATTAAACATATTTGAAGAAAAAAAACGTAGAAGTGAATTTACTGGGAGGATGAAATTGTGGACATTGATTCGCTATAAACACAAAGAACCACAATGGACCTGTATTATTACATAGGCTATTATACTTTATTAATAGATTTTGTAAGTTGTCAGAAGTAAGGATCAGTGTGAAATTTACAAATGTGCAGATGTAGCAAGCGGTAGAGAGGAGTACCGATAGGAAAAGGGTACCAGTAATGAGCGTGAAGATACGAAGGGGAGTGGTGATGGTGGTGGGTAGAGAAACTGGTAGTGGGGTGGTGGAAAGGGAGAGTGTTTATGCGAAGTAAGTGTGAGGAGGGAGAAAGGTGATGTGGAAGTTGAAGGTAGGGAGGGAAAATTGGTTGGTGATGGTGGAAGAGGAAGGGGACAGGTGGTGGTGGACAGGGTGTGAAGAAAAAGTAATTAATTTGTGTCTGGCGAAAGTGGTGAGGTAGTGAGAGACCAGAGTGTAGATGAGGACGAGGGAGAAGAGAGAGTAGTGAGAGAAAATAGAGGGAAGGAGGTAGTGATGGTGAGGAAGAAAAGATGGTAATTGTGGTGGTTGTGGTGGTGGTAGTAGTGGTTGTGGTGGTAGTAGTGGTTGTGGTGGTAGTATTGGTGCTGGTGGTGGTGGTGATAGTGGTGGTGGTGGTGAAGAGAGAAAGAAAATGGTGGGTAATGTTGGTAAGGGTGTGTGAAAATAATGATCAGGGAAGGGGACAGCTGTAGGGGGCCTTGTCAGCTGGGACATTAACCCCTATAATAAACATGTCAGGTCCACGTGTCGCTTAAGGGGAGAAAATGTTGTTGGTAAATTAGAGACAGAGAGATTCTTTCAAGCTTTACCATGCAGGAAACAGACCACCAATATGTGAGTCACTATATAGAAACAGATCCACTACTCGTATGCTGAGATGATAATTATATACCTACTACAGTTTTCTAGGATTGATTTGAAGAAGAAGTACCGGTAGTAACATTTTATTTCAATCACAACGACACACCTTTTCCAGCTGATAGTCCTGTTTGGCATTAGAGCGTTTGGCTACATGTTTGGATTAGCCAGCAGTAAGAAGGGTATTTGGGAGAAGTCTGGCTGGCTGGCTGGCTGGCTGGCTGGGTGTTGGGGCCAAACTTACATTATAGCTCCTTCCTTGGCAGCTTAAAGTAGTATACAGTGAGGTGGATGGGTGGTGGGTGGTGGATGGGGCGGCGCTCCCTGACAGGTGTGTGTGAGGCTACCTTCTCTTTTTCCTTTCCATTTTTGTGTCCCTTCCACCCTTTCTTCTTCCATAACCTCCTCCTTCCCTCGTTTCTTTCCTTCATTTGTCTTTATTTCAATCCTTCCTTCTTTCCAATTGTTTCACTCCTCTTCGCCCTACACTACACCACACTACACCACACCACACTACACCACACTACACCAAACCACACTACACCACACCACACCATACCACACCACACCACACCACACCACACCACACCACACCACACCACACCACATGTTCCTATTCTACTGTATAACTTTAATCTAGAATACTATCTAATCTGTATGGGTGTTATCATTGTCTTACGTCGCTCTTGTTTTGGTTTACGGTTCTCTACAGGTGAGTGGGATATGAGTAGAGGTGGTGAAGTGATCAGTACTGAGTTAACGTAGGCTAGTGTTTAAGGGGCAAGTTTTATGTACGTAATTTTGGAGAATGTGAATCTTCCAAACAATTCCAAGCAACGGAACACCATTATTATTGTTTGTTTGGTTCTGTTTCCTGGCATACTTTGGAGGAATCGAGGCGCTCCAATTTACCAAAAAGAAACTCTCCCCTTAAGGTTATGAAAGCTTAGGGTAGGCTACGTTAGATTAGTTTATTAGTTTTGATATATATTATGTTACATATTGGTCAGGTCTGGTTTGGTCAAGTCTGGTCAGTCATAATAGTTTCCCGGTACTAATAATATTGGATCAAAAATAATGTTTATCTAAATTTTATCAAGTCATCTATAGTATAGTATTGGTTTGGTTAGGTTATATTAGGCAAGGTTAGATTAGACATGACTTAGTTTGGTTAGTTCAGGTTAGATTAGGCTAAGCGACATAAAGTTAGGTAAGGTCAGGTTAATATATATAACTGACACACAGGTTACGTAAAGTCATCGCATTTAGTCTGGCAAAAGCAAATGTAATGTTGAGGTCCCACTCCAAGGTCAGTCCTGGAATGTGAACCCCGCCCTCACCATCCATCTCAGACCACTTAAGTTTTTTTTTTTATCAGGGGTTTCGAGAGAAGGAACGGGTGAGTAGAGAAGTATAGTGAGTGAGTGATTGTGAAGATAGTGATTGAGTATTTTGATGTATGGTGTAGGTTGGTTATTATTATTATTATTAAGTTATTTTCGTGGAATCTTATTATTAAGCATCTCCTTGCCCACTAAGTTTCTTACCTCCCCTTCCCACTTCTCCCATACCCACTTCCCATTTCCACTTCCCACTTCATCACTCCATTCTTGCCCCTTCTACCACCACCTCTCCCTCGAACCCCTGCTTTACCCTGCCCCGCCCTATACCCTGCCTTACCCTTTCAGCTCTGTCTCTACCGTACCCACACGAGTTATAAACAATGCCCTCTCCTCTCTTTGTTGATCTTGCTTGCTGGAAGATGCTGGTGGTGGTGGTGGAGGTGGTGGTAGTGGTAGTGGTGGTGGTGGTAGTGTTGGGTGGAGACTATAAAGTATGATGCTGGGTGGAGTGGGAGGTAGTAGTAGTAGTGGTGGTTGTAGTGTTGGGTGGAGGGGATGAAGTATGATGATGTGGGTGGGGGGATGAAGTTTAATAAGGGTGGTGTGGGTGTTAGTAGTAGTGGTGGTTGTAGTGTTGGGTGGAGACGATAAGGTATTTATGATGGAGGTGGTGGTGGTGGTAATGGTAGTGGTGGGTGGAGGGGATGAAGTATAATAGAGTGAGTGGGTGTTGGTGATGGAGGTGGTGGTGGTAATGATGATAATAATAATGGTAATAATAAGACCGTTTCATTGGAAGATGTTACCGAACTATTGGGCGTGACTGTACATGTGTAGGTCAGTGAGTGAGTGAGTGAGTCAGGGAGGAGCTAATATTTACAACGTTAGTGTGTGTGTGTGTGTGAATCTTACTCATAGACTCAGCTGACTCAAAGCATCTGTCTCTATTTTATTTGTGTGTGTGTGTGTTTGTGTGTTTATATGCTCAAGAGAGAGAGAGAGAGAGAGAGAGAGAGAGTGACAGAGAGAGAGAGAGTGAGTGTGTGTGTGGAGAGTAAGTATGTTTCAAAGAGCTTGTGTGTGTGTGTGTGTGTGTGTGTGTGTGTGTGTAACAGCTTAGTGGTGTACCCTTACATGTGTTTCCTGTAACCCAGCGCCCTTTTGTTTAGGTTCAGCTGGTGCAGGGTAAACAAAGATGGCCCCTGGCTACCATCACTACCATTACTACCTATACCATTACTACCTATACCATTACTATCACTACCATTACTACACATACCATTATTATCTCCACCATTACTATCACTACCATTACTACACATACCATTATTATCACTACCATTACTATCACTACCACTACTACCACCTTTACTACACATACTATTACTACTACTACCTCTACCTCTACTATCACTACCACTATTAACTTTATCATTATTACCACTACCTCTACTGTCACTACCTCTACTACCATTAGCCTACCATCTTTACTATACTACCATCGTCATTGCTATTTTCAGTATACCACCACTTCCATTCGCCCACTACCGTTCCCAAACTAGTTTCTGATTTACACACACACACACAACACACTCACTCACACACACACACACACACACACACACACACACACACACACACACACACACACACACACACACACACACACACACACACACACACACACACACACACACTCACTCACTCACACACACACACACACACACACACACACACACACACACACACACACACACACACACACACATCATCATCATCCACTCCAAGGTCACTCAAGTAGGCTGTGTCCTCTTCAACAAGAAAGTTAATGTATAAATATTTTTCTACCTGAAAAGATTTACACGGAAACTATATTCTGTTTAAAAAGTAAATAAAGTGTGTTGATCCCACCACCACCACCACTACTACCACTACTACTACTACTACCACCACCACCACCACCACCACCACTACTACTACTACCACCACCACCACCACCACTACTACTACTACCACCACCACTACTACAACTACCACTACCACCATCACCTGTCAGAGAGGAAGTTAGACACGCATGTTCATTAGTGTTTTATAATTATTGGTTGTATATGATAAGACACAGATAGCTAGATGATTGAGGATGTTGTGATGTTGTGTTGTTGTGTTGTGTTCATATTTTTTCATGGATGAGAGAGAGAGTTTGTGTTTGTGAGTGTGTGTGTGTGTGTGTGTTAGAGAGAGTGAGATATAGTTTGTGTCAGTCTGTGAGATGTAGAATGTGTGTGTGTGTGTGTGTGTGTTAGTTTGTGAGATGTAGATTAAATATTTGAGAGAGGGAGTGAGAGTGAGTGAGAGAGGTAGATTGAGGGGTAGAGAGTGAGTGAGAGAGGTAGATTGAGTGGTAAAGAGTATGAGATAGTGTGAGTGAGTGAGTGTGTGTGTGAGTGAGTGGGCTGTGTTGTAGACGTTATCACAGGTGGGGGAGTGGGCGTTGGCTTCACACCCGCCATCCCCGCCCGTGTTCGGTCCCCTGCACGCCCACACTCCTACACCCACACACACACACTGGTAACCCACACACACATAGCCTACACATACACTGGTAACCCACACTCATACACACACACTGATAACCCATACACACACATACACACACACTGGTAACACACACACACACACATACTGTATATACACACACTACTACACCCACCCACACACACACACACACACACACACACACACACACACACACACACACACACACACACACACACACACACACACACACTACACACACACACACTACTACACCTACTCCTACACCTACACAATTACATCCACCCCTGACGGAACAATGCACAACCCACGTCTCAAAGAACTAGCAATACGATACTAAATCTTCCTTCTCGCCCATTTGCACTTAACCCCGACCCCGCCCACACTCACAGCTGCACACGCCCACGGTTTACGACTTACAGTTACCATCAAAAGTCCCGTCAATCCATCTCAACTCTTATGTAACCAACCTCTGTGATTTTAGGGGTGGGATGATCAAGGTTGGGAGCTCTTGATTCCTCCAAGCTATGCCGGAAAACAGACTATTTCAGTATACGTGAAGGGGATCTGTTTTATAGCAGAGTTGGGAGGACTTGACCACCGCCACTACCAACACCACTATCACTACCACCACTACCACCAACGCTACTATCACTACCACCACCACCACCACCACAACAACAACAACAACAACAACAACAACAACATTACTACCACCACCACCACCACCATCAGTAGCAAAAGTACATCAGTAGCATCTTGGTCTGAGCCACTGTCGCTAGTCCTAACAACATCATCTTATCTGTTCAACACAATGGCCCTCTCTAGTCCTCTCCACTTGTCATATCCCCTCTACCACTCTCAACCCCTTCCCTATTCTCCTCCCTACCCTTCCCACCTCTTCTTACCCTTCCCACCTCTTCTTACCCTTCCCACCTCTTCTTACCCTTCCCACCTCTTCTTACCCTTCCCACCTCTTCTTACCCTTCCCACCTCTTCTTACCCTTCCCACCTCTTCTTACCCTTCCCACCTCTTCTTACCCTTCCCACCTCTTCTTACCCTTCCCACCTCTTCTTACCCTTCTCACCTCTTCTTACCCTTCCCACCACTCCTCCCAACACCACCTCCACAACCACCAACACCAACACCAACACCAGCACCAAAAGCTAAAAATACCAGTTCTGCCTCCATCACCACCAATGCTCCAGTCGGCTACACCATCTGTCTAATAAACCCCCAACACCATCACCTGCTTCACTGCTTGTTTACCTTCATCACGACCACCACCTGTTCCTTCCTCTATACTATAACAACAACACCTTCACCAATATCACTCACTACCACTACTACTTTTTTACCACCTCTACTACTACTGCTGCTGCCACTACTACTGTTACTGTTACTACAAATACTACAACAATGCCTTCTACAACTACTATTACTACTACAACAACAACTTCTACAACTAAACAACTACTACTACTATCACTACCACCACTACTATGACCACCACCACCACCACCACCATCACCATCAACTTCTCTTATCATCACCACCCTCAACCATTTGCCTCGCCTCAATGTATGCTGTCCATCAATCACACTCAGTCCTTGGCAAGCTGTGTGAAGAGTGACAGCGGAAGTGTGTGTGTGTGTGTGTGTGTGATGGTACTGAAGTGAAGTGTGTGTGTGTGATGGTGCTGAAGTGAAGTGTGTGTGTGTGTGTGTGTGTGTGTGTGTGTGTGTGTGTGTGTGTGTGTGTGTGTGTGTAAAGGGAGCGGAAGTTGAATGAAGGGGCGGATTGTGTGCAGATCAAGAGGAATGTTTGGGGAAAGAATGTGAAGGAGGAAGAAGACTAGAGAGAGAGAGAGAGAGAGAGAGAGAGAGAGAGAGAGAGAGAGAGAGAGAGAGAGAGAGATTGATGGATGAAGTGAAGGAGAGGGAAAGAGATAAGGAGGGAGGGAGAGGGAGGAGGATCAGATGAGATAGGGAGGATGAAAGAAGAATGGAGGGGACGAGGGAGAGACAAAGATATATATATATATAAGATGGTGGTTGATTAGA
>JAWZYT010004396.1:35000-47106 GCA_034508575.1 Petrolisthes manimaculis
TGTGTGTCTGGGTACTGACGGGTATAAATTATATCTCTCTGTAAGTTAGTGTTTATCGTTGGGTATCATTTGGTCATCGTGGGTATATCGCTGGGCATCTCTCCGTCTATATACCCATCTCTTGTGGACCGGTTTGTCTGTCTGCTCTGATTACAAGGTGTTTAGGTGGGTGGTGCTTTGTGGCTTGGTAGGGTGGTGGGGTGGTGGGTTGGTGGTGATGGTGGGTTGGTTGTGGTGGGTTGGTGATGTTGGTGGGTTGGTGGTGATGGTGGTGATGGTGGTGATGGTGGGGTGGTGGTGGGTTGGTAAGGAAGGATAGGACAAGATTGGATTGGGTACTAAACGGCGAGGCAAGACATGGAAGGGTATAGGGCACTGAGCGGCGAGGCATGCAGAACTGGTCAGGGCAGGGCAAGAAAGGGTAGAACAAGGTAAGGTTGGGAAAGACATTGTAGGGGAGGGCAGGGTAGAGCATTAAACGACAGGGTAGGTTAGGACAGGGCAAGGCAAGGAAGTGCAGGACAGGGACAAATAGGACAAAAAACAAGAACTGAGCAGGGCAAGACAGGGACAAACAGGACAAAAGACAAGAACTGAGCAGGGCAAGACAGGACAGGGCTAGGCAGGGCAGGGCAGGGCAGGGCAGGACAGGGCTAGGCAGGGCAGGGTAGGACAGGACAGAGTAGAGGCGGTAACTTGATCAGACAAACACTCACCATTACATTGATGAAGATGGTGTCGTGTGAACCCTTGACTGTCCTCACCACAAACTCACTTCTCTTACCTTCATTCACTTACATCACTTTTATCCTTTCAGTAAGTTCTTCCTTTCCATCACTCCTATCTTTTCAATAACCTTCTATTGTTCAGGTTTTTTTTTACAGTCCCAGTCCCTGTTATTATTTTACATCCTACTGAGAGTCAATTCTTTTCTTATACAAACCATATATTGTTTCTATCACTATAGCCTATATACTATGTTTTTTAATGTCTATTATCTCCATCTATTTCTCTACTTCTATCATTTTATATATCATTACTTCTTCTATCACGACCATCTCTCCATTTCTTCTATCTTTACTGACACTGTCATATCAATTCTATGATTTTTTTCTTCATCTCTGTCATATCACATGCAGCATCCAACACTTCCAACACTTCCATCACGTATATCCTTCCAATAATTTAATCCTTCCAACATTTCTTCCAACACTAGCTAGCATCCTTCCAACAGCTTCCTACACTTCCAACACTTCCATCACGTATATCCTTCCAACAATTTAATCCTTCCAACAGCTTCCAACACATCTCTCCTCCTCAATGCTGGAGGTGTGACTGACCAGATAATAATTACATAAGGCATGTTAAAATGGTACCCAAAACCCCGTTCCGTTCTTACCCCAAATTTGGCAACCGGACCTGGAAATGTATGTGTACCCAGCGGTGTGTGTGTGTGTGTGTAGAGAGAAGACGTGTGTGTGTGTGTAGAGGGAAGACGTGTGTGTGTGTGTGCGTGTGGTGGTAGTGAGGGTTGGTCATGATAGTGGTAATGGTAGTGGAGGTGACAGGAGTTGGTTTAGGTAGTGGTGGTGGGTAGTGGTAAAGGCAGGCAGGAATAGGACTGTGTACACATTACCTACCTCCCCCTCCCTCTGTCTACACACACACACACTAAAGTAAACAAAGTTGCTCATCCAGTATACACACTCTCACATCCACACGTATACATACACATACTGCACTGTACATATACTACGCATATACACAAGTTCACGTAATACAAGCACATACACATTTCACTCACATGCGAAATCTCTCTCTCTCTCTCTCTCTCTCTCTCTCTCTCTCTCTCTCTCTCTCTCTCTCTCTCTCTCTCTCTCTCTCTCTCTCTCTCTCTCTCTCTCTCTCTCTCTCTCTCTTTTACACCTTTTCCTTCACGTCCTACTTTTTATGTTTCTTATATTTGTTTCTTATTTTTTTTCTCCTCCTCCTGACACGGGGATGGCAGTCGAGAAAGTAGGTCTGGTCTCAAGCCATGCCCCCAGGCCCTTCAGTTGATCACGCATCGGTGGACCACGGCGGAAAGAGAGAGAGAGAGAGAGAGAGAGAGAGAGAGAGAGAGAGAGAGAGAGAGAGAGGTAGGGGGGTGTTCGGGAGAGGGTAGAGAGGGAGGGGGGATCTCCTTGTGTCTCTGGTTACAATAGGAGATGCTGCCCACTTTTCTGCCCACTTCTCTTCCCACTTGCCTGCATCATTTCCCACACAACTTAGCCCCCTTCCCTATATACATCACTTGCCCGCCCACTTCCCTACACCACTGCCCCTCACCACTTCTCCCTCTTCCCTACACCACTTCCCCTCACCACTGCCCCACATCACTTCCCTACATATCCCCCTTCCCCACACAACTTCATAGGCTACACTAATTCCCCGCCCACTTCCTTTCACCAGGAGGCCTCTTCTCTTGAGCTCCTGTCTGTTTCTCGGTAAGCTCTTGACACTTATATTAAAGGGAATTTGGAGTTAACTGATTTCCTCACTCCACGGGTGTTTATTGCCTACGGTCCTAACCTAAGAGTGACACAAACACAACCAGAAGGATTATTATACAAGGATTGAAACACGGGACTTACAGACGTATTGTTGTTGTAATTCAGTTGTGAGATCCACGCGATATGTTGACTGATGATGATGATGATGATTGTGTGTGTGTGTGTGTGTGTGTGTGTGTGTGTGTGTGTGTGTGTGTGTTCATACTAGTGGGCGATGTGTGTCTGAGGGAAGTAATGGAGGTGTGTGTGTGTGTGTGTGTGTGAGGGGGATGTAATGGAGTCGCTAGCAGGCCACGGAAGAAGTGTTTGCCTCTCGTAAACAGTTGTGGAATTTTTGCCATGAATCGACAATAGAGGAATGTATGCTGGAGAGAGAGAGAGAGAGAGAGAGAGAGAGAGAGAGAGAGAGAGACAGAGAGGCCATGGGAGTGTATAACAGGTGGAAGGAAACAGGATGAGACCGATGGAGGAGGGTAAGAAAAAGGAGGAGGAGGAGGAGAAGGGGTAGGGAGAAGACAGTGAGAGAGGGAGCGGTGAAATAGAGGTAGGTAGATGAAGAATACAAAGCGAATACAAAGGATATTATAACCAGAAGGAAGAGGATTACAAAAGACATTCTACCCAGATGGAGGAGTAAGAAGAGGAGGTGGAAGAGGAGGATCAAGAGGAGGATTAGGAGGAGGAGAAGGAATCATAGGAACATGAGGTGAAGGAATATGAAAGACAAAACAGATGAAAGGCTGTGAAGGAAGGAAGGAATCGTATAGGAGAGAGAGGGAAGGAGGGACAGACGAAGGGAAGAAAGGCCATTAAAAAAAAAAAAAAGGACATAAGAAGGACTTAGGAGTAAGCGGTCAGAAAGGCAGGAGGATATGGCCTGTGTGTGTGTGTGTGTGTGTTGTCAGTGTGCGGGTGCGAGGCAGAGAGAGCGGCTGCGCGTACCCTCTCGTCCCTCTCTCTCTCAATATACCCAAGAGTCAGTGAATCAGTCAGTCGTGCCCAGCCTCAGCGTGGCATCGGTGTGTGTAGTGAAGTGCAAGATTTAGATTATGGGGTGGGTATTCTTCTCTATACTAAAGCATCATTGATAAGACTACAATTGGGGTTTATTTATTGGTTGGTTGATGGAGGCAGATTCTCCCCTCGTGTAAAAAAACTAACTCTTTTTTGGTTGTCTTCCCTATGGTGACCCTATATGTTGGGATGGATATCAATCTACTTTAACTATAATTCCTAACTCACTCAGCATCCGTGGTCTGTCTTTCTGTGTGTGTGTGTGTGTGTGTGGGATGGCCTCGTGCTCGCCCTAAAACACTTAAGAAATTCAATGTCGTGTGAAGTAAACGGCCGATAACCCCAAAGGAAAAATATATGAGTGACAGTCAAGAAGAGATATTGTTATTATTATTATTTTATTTTATTTTATTTTATTTTTGAGTGACACCCAGATGATACAAGAGATGTTACACTGAGTGACCGGTTACCCAAAGATATTAATTAATTGATTTGCTTAATTAAGAGAATATTAGTAAAAGGCGTCTGATTTGGAGCGACACACACACAGAGACCAAAGATGCTCGACTTAATGGAAAACGATGCAGTAGAAAAGAGAGTTACCGTATACGTATGACCAACAGATTAGAAAAAGATGTTAGTTGGTTGAGTGAGGCAAAGAAAAAAAAAACGATTTGTGTGCTGTGTTAAGCCAGACAAAAGAAATTATACGTATTGGTGACATATTTGGAAAAGTGTTATTTTCGGTGCCAGGGGAAGAGTGAGTGACAAATCTAAGCAAAATATACAATAATAGTGAATATGTAATAAAAAAGTTGTAACGTGAATGAAGATGAATAATATGAATGAGTAATATTAGGAAAAGATGGCATTTGAGTGAGTAACGTATAATTAACTAGACAAAAATGTTATAAATATATGAGTGAGAAGAATATACAAGAAAATAATTATGGGAGTGAGAAGTAAGATTGGTATTTAATTCGTATTTGAGAAATTAAAAAAAAAAAAAAAAAAAAGTAAACAATTGAGTTAAATGTGCGAGAGATTTTTTAATATATATATATATATATATATATATATATATATATATATATATATATATATATATATTTGATAAGGACAAAACAATGACCTTAGACAATAGTTATATGTTGAATTTTGAATGTTCCATTGGTATTTTTCTGATGCATCAGCATTTTGCTTAAATTAGATATTATGAACTTGTAATTAACTCTTGCTTAAAATCTACGCGAAAGTTAGGTAATATATTAATTTACTGATTATGGAAAACGTATATTTATGAAGAACAATCTATTATTTTTATATTTATTTTTATTATTATTAGCTGTACCTTGAGTAAAATGTTTCATACCCGGTACTCAGTAAGCTAACATTCGACCCAAAGCTCTCTAATTTTAAGCGAATCGAACAATTTCTAACCCAAGGAGCAGAGAGAGAATATTTATTACCCCTTGTAAGAAACACCATGTGCAAAACAGGGTTCGTCAGTCTGAGAGCAGGGTGAGAATATTTATGGCCCCTGAATAATACCATATGGAAGGTAAGGGACACGAGCGTAATAAAACTCGTCCACACGCGGGTTTAATTCGGGCGGGGATTTGCCAAGAATTTCCTTTTCCTGGCGCCAGTCTTAACACTCCACCCAGTTCTGGCTATAGTGTGCGTCATGCCGGTATTGTTGTCAGTGAGTGAATGAGTGAGTAAGTGACGCGTGTGACGTAATGTGTTGGTGTTGGTGGTGGGGTATAGTCAGTCCAATATAAAGTCGTGTCATCTTTCCGAACGCCCTAAGTTTTCGAGCGGATAAAGTCGAAGCATCAGGGATTATCTTGACAAGTTTGGCAACTGTGTAAGGCCAGACGGTGGTGGTGGGGGTAAGCTAGGGTGAGTGGGTGGGGGTAAGCTAGGGTGAGTGGCTTGGGGGGTAAGGGCGAGTGGGTTGTAGTAGGGGTGGATGTGTGTGTGTGAGCTGTAATTGTTGTTGGCAGTGATGTCTAGTCTGACACGAGTAGATTGGCTAATTATATTTGGTACCATTTACTGAGAGTAGATTGACACTTTAATTAAAGCATTGCATAGCCAAAGTTGTAACCAAAAAAAGTCTTGTACTATAACTCAAAACATTATGCTTGCGATAAGTACTACACTACTAAATTTGGGTAGAGGTCATTCATGTAAAAAATATAGTAGTAGTAGTAGTAGTAGTAGTAGTAGTAGTAATAGTAGTAGAAAGCGAAGACCCAGACCGTGTGACCTGACCATGGAGCTAGAATAGGAGGAGACGACCCGCGGTCAGAAAAGTGAGGTCAGGTCAGCCATATTGGTATTGGCAAGAAGCTCGCCAGCCGCTCCTTAATTATTAATCTCGCTATGTCCTATGTCACCTAAAAGGTGATTAATTCATACACTCTGCAGACAATGAAATACATTGTCACTAAACAGTTTGGGTGAACACTACCACTATCTTCAGTGGTCAGGACAGAGTGAAGAAATAACATATTATACAGTAAAGCAGTTCCTTTTTATGCAGTTATCAAAGTATATATGTCTATGCGTGTGTGTGTGTGCGTGTGCTTGTGTTGTGTGTGTACAATCTGGGTGTGGTAAAATATGTTCACGTGTGAGGAAGGGTCACCAAACAAATTAATAAACGGCTGTGTTTGTGTGTTACTTAGGGAGGGACCGATTTATCAATTAGGAAGTTCATTGAGGGATTACGTTTGCGAGACCCATCACCAACCCATCACTAAGATTGAAAATGTCATGGTTTTGAATATACAACAATAATTCAGTTATTTTTCTTTTTCCGACTTCATGACATTTACAGTATAAGAGTTGGCATCCTTCTCAGTGTAACTGTAATTGGCATTACATGTATAATTAAATACTGCATTATTAATTTTGCTTCCCTAGTTAGGATGATCGGTTACTTGGCCATGCCTATTATTCCAAGGAAATGCATACCATTGGATTCTGTTCCAATTTTAAGTGTGTCAAGCAAGTGTGTTAGAAATATTAAAAATAATGTTTCTCTTTAGGTAATCAATGACTCTGTTCTGAAAAGTAGGATATTATCTGATTATGTTAATATAGAGCCAGAGGAATACAAGTATATTCCAAGTTAGTCTCACCTCTCAAAGTGTACAAATAAGAGAGTTTTATATATAGCAGGATTTGATATATATAAGTTAATGAAGTCCTTGTATTGTGAACCATACATTGTTGCCCTAAACTCAGACAAGACTGATAAACATATTCTTTCCTTGGTAAAACTTAAAGACAGAGTAAACTTGGTGTATCCATCTGATGATGTAATTGATATATGTATTACATCAGAAAAAACTGTTTAGGGAAAGAGGGTCCAGCACCACTTTGGAGAGGGTAGATTGTAGCAAAATAATAATATCAGTGTTAATATATTATGACCACAAATACATATTTTCCACTTTAGCTGGCCACATGTACGACTGAAAATCACTTGCATTAGTTAATTATGGAAGTTGCTGAAACATATTTGCAGGTGAAATATGTATATAAGGCCAAACAAATTACTAAGAAGTTGGCATCCAAAGTGAAAGTAAAGAGTTGACAAATATATACAAAACTTATACATTTCAGTGGCCAATTTGGTATAGAGTGATAGGTCAGTAATTTATAACTTTCTATTTATATTATTGAAAGATGTGTGAATTGTATGTTATTAATTAAAGAATACGAAATACATGTCATACCGTAATTAAAAATGAATAAACATCGTGAGGAATATGGGTAAACTGTATTGGGTACTATGAGTGGTCAGCCTTTCTTGCCAATACTAGGCGTTGGCTTGTGAGGACCTGACTGGCTTCACTCCACTGAGACCCAAATGAACGCGCGGGCCGCCTCCTCCTATTCTAGCTCCATGGACCTGACCCTCTTGCTCCCTCTCTCCTTTCTCTCCCTCCCTCCCACCATACCCCTCTCCCTTTCTTCTCTCTCTCCCTTCATATCCCCCATCTCCCATCCCAGTCCCCTTTGGCTGTGTGTGTGTGTGTGTATGTACCGTGGTGGGATAATCCTGTCCTTGTATTTCACCATCCCACGTCGTCTCTTGTTCACCTCACACACTATTTATATTTCTTATTATATCTGTTTATTTACGAGTACAAGTCTTCACCTACAAAGACAACAAAACCATTGAGTCTTTGTAAAATAGCTATAGTTTTCGTCACTGTATTCTCTAAGATTAAGATTATTATTATTATTATTATTATTATTATTATTATTATTATTATTATTATTCTCGGATCAGCCATAGGTAGATATAAGGTTTAAAGAATAGCCTATAGTACTCGTATAGTCCTGGTAAGTATTCATTTCAGGTGTAAAGTAGAATAGAACCCCCCCCCCCCACCCCCACCCTGAGAGTAGCAGCTGGTGGCCGTCTGTGTGTGTGTGTGTGTGTGTGTGTGTGACCCCCGACCTCCACCTCCCACCTGTCCACCTTGTTTATGCCGCTCTGTTTACCTTTCTTATTTTTTCACCTGCCTGTCTGATTAGGGTTCACGTCAGCCACCCACTTACCTGTCTGTCTGTCTGTCTGTCTGTCTGTCTGTCCCTCTTGTGTGGGGGGGGATTTGTGTTGTGTGTGTGTGTCTGGGGAATATGTATGTAGGCCTATGTGTGTGTGTCTAGGGAATATGTGTGTGTGTGGGGGGGGGAATATGTATGTGTGTGTCTAGGGGGGGGAATATGTATGTGTGTGTCTAGGGAATATGTATGTGTGTGTCTGTGTGTGTGGGGGAAGGGTACTATTATTACTACTATTATTATTATTGTTACTATTATATCACAGCCTGCCTCCACAGCATTCGAGACAGTGGATGTTACGGTAATGAGGTTTTGTTGTTGATGAGTGGGTACTGTGCAAGGATAATAGTCTATTTATTATCCTGGGTACTGTGGGTTTGGGTGTTTAGAAGGGGATGATGTAGGGGGTTGGGGGATGATGATGATGATATAGAGGGAAAGGGGTGGTGGGGGGGAAGGAAGGGGTGGTGATTACAGGGCATTAGGTAGTCTTTAGGGATAAAAAAATAGGGAAATCGTGTTATCTTTTCGGGGAAGAGAGGAGAGAGAGAGAGGAGAGAGAGAGAAGAGAGAGAGAAGAGAAGAGAGAGAGAGGAGAGAGAGAGAGAGAGAGCGGCAAAGGGTGAAAGAGAGAGATAGAGGTGGAGCGAGATGAAAAGTGGCTCGTATCACGGGAACTGATAAGGACAATTTTTCAAAGGAAATGCGACATGCTTATCAACCCTGTAATTGTGGTGGGATGCAGAGAGAGAGAGAGAGAGAGAGAGAGAGAGAGAGAGAGAGAGAGAGAGAGAGAGAGAGAGAGAGAGAGAGTTGAGTGAGTTGGTTGTAGGAGTCGCACACTCTCTCTCTCTCTCTCTCTCTCTCTCTCTCTCTCTCTCTCTCTCTCTCTCTCTCCTCTCTCTCTCTCACACACACACACACACACACACGAACAAGAGATTAAAACAATACAAGTACCGGTAATTGGATCCCTCTCTCCCATTTTTTGTCGCCTCCCCTTCCTTCTTATACACGAGGTATGTACCCCCTATAGGATAGCTGAGTACCCCTATAGCTTCTCCTCTTCCTAGCCAGCCAACCAGCCAGCCATACCAACCCAACCAACCGAGGTGTCGTAAAAGTTCAAACACGGTAGAATTTCTCTGTCGTAACCTTCCCAAATGGAGTGGCAAAAGGGAGGGAAGGGGATTTCAGTTCAGTCTTGCAGTGGACTATAATTATATATAAAAATAATCTCGCCACTGTCCTCTCTGAATTTAGGAATATTTATTTTTATATATTCTTTAATTTACTTAGGAATAGTTGTGTGTGTGTGTGTGTGTTCAGAGTTCAAAGTTCATAGTAATTCGCTGCTTTATTTTGTTTGTGGTTTACGTTACTAACTGTTCGGTGTGTTTTTGGTTTCACATTGTGTAAGGTTTATTTAAGATTATTTTAAGAGTAATTTAAAGCGCTTACCGGACGTAGCAACACCCACTAAAGATATATTCCCTACATACATACCTTCTGACTTTCGCCTCTAAATACCATTCCTCTATAAACTGTACCCTTATCATCCTATTTATTCAGTTTTTATTCACTGCCAACCTTCCGCCTTCCTGCCATGACCTTGATAGAAAATAATGAAAAAGACTTCCTCCCCCAAACTCATTCCAGCAGCCAACCAGCCAGCCAGCCCGTCTGTCTTGGGAACTGTGGGGTATAGTGCAGTTCATTCAGGTCAGGCAGTGCTTCTGTTCTCGAGGTGGTTCAGTATAGGCCCCTCACACACCACTTCGGACCATTCTGCGGTTTTGACTTCCCCCCCCCCCCCCCCCCCCACCCCCCCCCCCCGTCACTTTGCCTGGGAGAGTTGGTGGTGGGGGGGGGAATGTCGGAGAGGCAAAGAGGAGTGTTTCAGAGAGAGAGAGAGAGAGAGAGATTGTCCTGTTGGTGATGGTGGTGATAGCACTGATACACACCCTCAAGTATTGCCTATATTGGATGTACTGTACACTCACGATCAAGTCCCTAATCTTAAATGAAAATAATCCATAAGAAAGAGCTACAGTTTCGCATATTATTATCCGAAGACATTTCATTCTAAGGTGTTGCAGGACTATATATAGGAATTGGACGACTATATTATAGGTATATTGGACTGGAGTGTATCGGTACCTTACCTTACCTTTCCTTGCCTTGCCTTGCCTGTCACTTTCCTTGCCTTTGTTTACGAGGTGACGCTGTTGGTGGGAATGACTCGTGTAATGGCTTGTGGACCCGTACCGAAGAGAAACTAAAAAACAACCACAAACGGTCACCAAGCAGAAGTGTGTGTGTGTGTGTATCATCTTCTGTGTTTTTTCATCGATATGTTTATTTCCTTTTGTTGATATTTGATATGATTCTTGGGTCACAAAATATTAAACATCGAAGCTAAAATAACAGTAATCGGTTATGTGTGTGTGTGTGTGTGTGTGTGTGTGTGTTGAAGTTTTTCTAATGACAATCGATGGGTCGTATTCATAATTAAACTTTAGAGAACCTTAGAATGAAAATCAATATATACTATTACTGAAATAATACTCTGGCATCATATTATTTTCTGCTGATATATTCTGTAATTTTCTTCTTATATATCTATCTTGACCAAAATGTACCAATTCCCTCGTACCCCCCAAGCACCTAGTTGTCTAAAGTTCTGTAAGAGGTAAAAATGAGACTCAAGGGATTAGAAAGAAATACGTGCCACTGACTCACACCACCACCACCACCACCACCACCACACTACCACTACCACTACCACTACCACCAGGCCTTATGGGTACAGAACAGTATAGACAGCTGGCGCCACAATCCGAGGGTGAAGGGAAGAAGTGAGAGGAGTGATGATAAGCTGGGATGGGATTCGATAGGAGTGAAGTGAGGAGGAGTGAAAGGGATTGGATAATAATTGAGATGTGACCGTGTCGAGAGAGAGAGTGTGTCTTGTGTTTGTGTTTGTGTTGCAGGTAAAGGAAGTGTGTGTGTGTGTGTGTGATGCAGGTATAGGGGAAGTGTGTGTTGCAGGTAAAGGAAGTGTGTGTGTGTGTGTGTGTGATGCAGGTGAGGGAAGGGAAAGGAAGGCAGGTAGGCCACACGTTGTTGACTTTCAATGACCTCTGACCTCTCCCAACACCACCTCTCCTCTCACGCTCAGACTACTCCGAAATCAAGAACAGCAGAATAGTAGTGGTTAGAAAGGGTAGTGGTAGATTGTCAGGATAGTGGTAGGTAGTCAGGATAGTGGTAGATAGTTTGGATAGGGATAGATAGACGGGATACAGGTATAGATAGGTAGAATAGTGGTAGGTAGATTAAGATGGTGGCAAAAGATAATGAAAAGGATGGTAGTGATGGTGGTAAATGATGAAAAAGATTGTGGTGATCAAGGTAGAGATTGAAAGAGGATTATGGTGATAGTTGTAGTGATGATGGTGGTGGCGATAGTGGTAGATGAATAATTAGAGGAGGGTGTGATGATAGTGGTAGATGAATTAGAGGAAAGTGATGATAGTGTAGATGATGACAAAGGCCGATGGTGATATAGCTATAAGAGGTTTGAATAGGATGGTGTATGATGCTGTTAGTGGTGAAGTGATGGTGTGAAGTGAGACAAGCTGTGCAGGTGGAGGAGAAAGTTACCCTTATTATGAAATTAGGGGTTGGGTTGGGTAGGGAAGAAGGGAAGGGGAAGGGAAGGGTTGGATAGGGCAGGGTAGAAGGGAAGGTGAGAATTTGGTAGGGCAGGGTAGAAGGAAAGGTAGGGGTTGGATAGGGCAGAAGGGAAAGTATAGGGATGGCTAGAGTAGGTTGGGATTGGATAGGGCCGGACTAAAGGGAAGGTGGGGGTTGGGTAGGGCAGGGAGAGGAGAAGGGAGGGTAGATGAGGGCAGAAAGAGAAGGTAGCTTTTAGCAGAAGAGGACAG
>JAWZYT010004397.1:0-2500 GCA_034508575.1 Petrolisthes manimaculis
CTATTAATATCACCATTATTAATATTATTATTATTAATATTATTATTATTATTATTATCATTACAACACATTTCACAGTACACAAAAAAATTCACTACACAATTTTTACCACACACACACACACACACAGACACGCACACAGAAACCTATCCCACCCCCTCTACACACACACACACACACACACACACACACACTCTTCCCAATCACTACCCACCAATATTATGATTTATGAAACTTGTATGTAAAGGTTTTGTTGATATTCGTAGCAGCAGCAGATTGTAATATATTTCACAGTGGACCTTCAAACATTATTATAATTTACTGTATATACGTGTGGTGGTCAGAAAATAATATAAGGTTGGTTATATATAGGTGTGTGTGTGTGTGTGTGTGTGTGTGTGTGTGTGTGTGTGTGTGGGTGTGTGTGTGTGTAGGGATTTGTGTGTAGGGGTGTGTATGCATTCCCACTCCCCCATCCCTCCCCCCTCCCCCCCTTTTCAATCAATCCCCCTACAGTTTAATAATTAATAATAATCTCTCTCTCTCTCTCTCTCTCTCTCTCTCTCTCTCTCTCATCACAAAGGATATAGAACCAATTGACTAAAGATTATTGTGCTTAATTTTCTCTCTCCTATACATTTTACTATTTTTTTTCTTCTTCTCTTCATATTTCTCCTCTCCTATTTCTCCTTCTTTCTCCTTTTTATCTCCTACATTCTATTAATACTTCTTCTCCTCTTCCTCTTTCTTCTCCTGTTTCTTCCTTCTCCTATTTATCCTTCTCTTTCTCATCTTTCTTCTTTTCCTCCTTCTCCATGCATTTTCTTTCTCCTTATCCTCCTATTTCTCTTACTCCTCCTCCTCTTCCTTCCCCCTTCTCCTCCACCCACTTATCCTCCTCTTTTCCTCCTCTCTTTTCCTCCTCCTCCTCTCCTTCCTCCTCTCCTTCCTCCTCCTCTTTCTCACAAATTTTGCAAGCAGTATGTTTAACCATAAGAGAGCTTTCAACAGTGTTCTAAAGTGAGAGAGAGAGAGAGAGAGAGAGAGAGAGAGAGAGAGAGAGAGAGAGAGAGAGAGAGAGAGAATGGGAGAGGCATTGTGAAGGGGGAGGGGGGTTGGGAGAAGGTAGGGGGGAGGGGGAGGGGGTTGGGAGTGGAGAGAGGGGAGGGGAGAGAGGGAGGAGAGAGAGTGGAGGGAGAGAGGAGAGAGGTAAGAAAGATCAAAGCGGAGGTGGAGAGAGAAACTTTAAGAGAGAGAGAGAGAGAGAGGAATTTGGAAGAAAGTTTTATCTCTATCTCTCTTTCATTGTTTCCCTCGCTCTCTCTATTTTCTCTATATTCTCTCTCTCTCTCTTTTATCGATAATTGGCAACTAAGGGTGTCCCGTTACTCTCTCTCTCTCTCTCTCTCACTGTTGCTGTCACCTTATCTTCTTTCAAAGGTAGACTTATAAAACTTCTTTTAAATAACATATCAACGACATGACAAACCATTATTTTTAACATAATGGCACAACTATTTTGGTATGTGATATTTTTACGCCACTTTATATTCTTTTATTACCATTTGTTCATTTACTATTTTATTATTTTATACGATTTTATACTTTTTATTACTACTTTCTACCTACTATTTTGTAATTTTATACGATTTTATACATTTTATTACTACTTATAATTTACTATTTTATACTTTTATATGATTTTATACTTTTTATTACTACTTTTTATTTACTATTTTATACTTTTATATGATTTTGTACTCTTACATTGTCACTTACTTTTTACTTACTATTTTATACTTTTATATGATTTTATACAATTTTATTCCTTTTATTCTAATGTTTTAATTTTACGCTCTTGTATTACACTTTTACTTACTGTTTTATACTTTTGTGAGATTCTAGTACTATTTTTATTTACTGTTTCACATTTTTGTATTGAAATATGTGTATATGTGTGTCTCATTGGAAGTGTATCAGTGGAAATAAATATTGGAATTGGAATTTGAATTTGAACTCTCTCTTCCATTATCTGTTTACCTCACCTCTCTCTCTCTCCCTTCCCTCCTCTTCTCCTTCCCTCCATCCCACCTCTCTCCTTCCCTCTCTCTCTCTCTCTCTCTCTCTCCTGCCAAGCCTCCTCCATGCCTCCTCTCACTAATTGACCCTGAGAGAAGATTCACTAATGCTGTTGACTTTAAGAAATACTAGACTGTAATGTATCTCTCTCTCTCTCTCTCTCTCTCTCCTCTCTCTCTCTCTCTCTCTCTCTGGTCCCGTTTCCTGACATACTTTTGGAGTAATCAGGTTAGTTCAGTATATCATGAAGTGTAATATCTGTGTTTGTGTGTGTGTGTGTGTGTGTGTTAATATCTGTGTTTGTAGGTGTTTGTGTGTGTGTGTGTGTGTGTGTGTGTGTGTTAATATCTGTGTTTGTAGGTATTTGTGTGTGTTTTTGTCTGTATGAGAGAGAGAAAGAGAGAAAGAGAATGTGTGTGTG
>JAWZYT010004397.1:5000-7500 GCA_034508575.1 Petrolisthes manimaculis
GGAGGGGGGAGGGTGTCTTAAAATTTTCTCTGTGTCTCATAACTTGGTGAAATTTTGCCAAGTATGTTGCTCTATGATCTTGTGTGTTTGTGTGTTTGTGTGTATGTCTGTAGCTTCGCGGTCTACAGGTCACAATTCTTGTCCGATTTTGCTGAAATTTTCACCACAGGTATACAGGCATCAACATTTCTAGGTCACCTATTGTTTTTCAAGGTCAAAAGTAAAAAATCAAGCTCAAAATTATAAAAAAACTGAAAATTGATAAAACCGCAATAATTTCGGTTGTAGAGATCTGATTTTGATGAGGCCTTTTCTGTAATAATCTATGTTCATTTCTGCTTCTGGTGGCACTTGAGCGATGGCCGTATTCCTAAAACTAGTGATTTGAGCATTAGGTAAAAAATCAAGGGGTCTGAATTTTTCCATACTTTCGCCAACGAATGTTTATTTCATTGTACTGTTATGTCTATCTTGAGCTCTATCTTTATCTTTAATTCTGTCTCTCTATCTCTCTCTCTCACACACACACACACACACACACACACACACACACTCTCTCTCTCTCTCTCTCTCTCTCCTTCCTTGCCAGTTTGAGATCCAATTTAATCTAGACTTTAACATTGGCTTTGATCCTCCTATACCCAGTCACTACTACTGGGAAGTGGGGGGGGGAGGGGAGAGTGGGAGGGAGGAGGGAGGGGGAGAGTAGAGGGAGGAGGAAGGTAGGAGGGGGGGAGTGAGGAGAGAGGGGAGGAGTGGGGGAGATAGGGAGAGTGGGGGGAGGAGTGAGGAGAGAGATGGGGGGGAGGAGGGAGGGGGAGAGTAGAGGGAGGAGGAAGGTAGGAGGGGGGGAGTGAGGAGAGAGGGAGGAGGAAGGTAGGAGAGTAGAGGGAGGAGGAAGGTAGGAGGGGGGGGAGTGAGGAGAGAGGGAGGAGAGTGGGGGGAGGAGTGAGGAGAGAGATGGGGGGGAGGAGGGAGGAAAAAGGTGGGGGTCTATAATTTATGTGCTATGCAACTTTATATTTTAAATGACAATGACTTAATTTATTCATGGCTATATAATATGATCATATATGTATGTAATGGTTCCGAGATTGTGAACAAACTGATAAAACACACACACATACACACACACAGTTCAAGATTATATACACATACACACAAAGTTCAAGATCATAATATACACACACACACAGTTAAAGATTATACATACACACACACAGTTAAAAATAATACACACACACATACACACACACACAGTTAAATACTATACACACACACACACACACACACACAGTTAAAGACTATACACACACACATGTACAGAGTTAAAAATTACACACACACACACACAGAGTTAAAAATAACACACACAATAAAAATACATTTAATTAACTGACCTGTTTGGCATCTGTGTTGATGTCTGTGTGTGTGTGTGTGTGTGTCCTCGTCCTGCCAACACCATAACACCGATAGCACACCATAACACCGGTAACACACACCATAACACCGATAACACACACCATAACACCGATAACACACACCATAACACCAATAACACACACCATAACACCTATAACACACACCATAACACCGAACACACACCATAACACCAATAACACACACCATAACACCGAACACACACCATAACACCAATAACACACCATAACACCAATAACACACGATATAACACTTATAACACGTACGTATACAGTTGTACCCGCGGTGACAAGCAAATAACACACACACACACACACACACAGACAGACACAGCTCCAACAAGTGAATAAGTGAATTTCCCAAACCATCCATTCTCAACGTTGAAAGAAGAGGTTTATAACTTAGAAGATTCACTTTCTCGAACTCAATAACAAAAGCTTCACTGTCTCATCAACCTTCCCCAAACCTCTCGTCCCCCTCTTCCTCCTCCTCCTCCTCCTCCTCCTCCTCCTCCTCTTCCTCCTCCTCCTCCTTCCGAAACACCACCATGGTTCAAACTTAACTTGGGGTCGAGATTCATATTATCGTATCTCGAATCAGGACAGAATTGTTGAAACTGTTGTCTACTCTACAGCCACGAGCACTGAGTAAGGCCCGTAGTTTAAAAAAAAATTGAGGGCCCTTACTGGAGCTCTATGAACCCTCCATATAATCCAGGCCACAAAACGCTTCAGTGTTTTTAATAGGGAATCTGTTGCCTGGAGTAGTTTGGAGAATTCATAAAGCTCCAGTAAGCCCAGTGCTTGTTATTATTATTATTATTATTATTATTATTATTATTATTATTATTATTATTATTATTATTATGTTTGTTGTTTTTGTAATGTAAGACTATGTGAGTCCTCATGATGGTCTGTGTGTGTGTGTGTGTGTATGTGTGTGTAGAAGTCTTCGTGATGGTGTGTGTATGTGTGTGTGTGTTGGTTTTATCTGTATGGGAAATGGGTCAGATACAGTGAGGTTTGTATTAACTTTGTACTAATTATTACTTCGTTCATTT
>JAWZYT010004397.1:12500-95697 GCA_034508575.1 Petrolisthes manimaculis
GGAATATATCTGAGTGTGTGAACCAGAATAATAATAATAATAATAATAATAATCAAAAAGATGTTTACAGTATTTGGTTAAAAGGTGGTAATTTTTTTTTTTTTTTTTTTTTTTTTTTTTTTTTTTATTCCAGCAAAGTATGAACAAAAATAATGTTATTCTGTTTCTTAGAATAGTTTGGAGGAATCAGTAACCATCCAACTTGACCACACGATAGTATTTATTATCCCCCTTGTGGTCATCCCAGGTGGTAGGAAATGTATATAAATGTAAATAGTCGTTCATGTCTATAATTATAAACTATTGGAGTACTTTCGGATATCATACTATGTCTCTAGGCCTCCATTGGTTGAAGATATATATGTGTGTGTGTGTGTGTGTGTGGGGGTGTGTGTGTGGGGGGGTGGGTGTGTGGGTGTGGGTGTGTGGGTGTGGGTGTGGGTGGGTGGGTGGGTGTGAGTGAGTGTGTGTAGCCTCGTTTTGGTTTGAGTGGGCTTCGGATCTCAGGCTTCGATTCAGGTGGGCTAGTGACTAAAGTATCCGAATGTACAGTAACGAGGAGTGTCAAGAATACAGCTTTGATTGTTGAAGGTTTGAATGGTCCAATGGAGATATAGTTGTAGGTTTATTTTCAGTCTCTAGGTATTCAAAACACACCTGAATACTTATTAAAGCTCGTGACAGTACATACACACAATATATTACCTGCAATGTGTATGTAAATGTTATGGAAGTGGAGAGAAGAAGAGGCAGGCTATAGATGTAAAAACCGAAGCTGTTTTGATGGAAGGACAGTATCGTAAGGTACAGCCACTATCAAATATCAACCCATATAATTATACCCATATTGGTAATAAAGAACAACACGTGTATGATTTTGTAGCACCTCATAATAATAATAATCGAGGGGGTTGAGTTGACATGAGGTGTTGTTGTATGATTATGTTTTGAAATGATACTAATTTAAAATAACAGAAATAGGAAGAGGCGACTGACTGACAAACTACTTATATCATTGAAATAAGTAAGTACAGTATTTCACCAATGGGATGAAACACAAACAATACTCAGAACATTGTGTTATTATTAAATTATTTTAGTAAACAAAAAAAATCAGTATCTCGGTAAAAAAATAAACACATACAATGCTCAGAAAGTTGTGTTATTATTTAGTAAATAAAAAATTGTCCGTACTTCTGTAATAAAATAAAACACAACTTGTATTAATGGTTTTCTTTATTCCATATGTGTTCATGTACTCAGCCTCTATAATTATACTCTACTGTATAATAATAATCTCGGAAAGTGGATTAATTGCTTTGGTAACCAGAATTAACAAATATAAAATATTTACACCATGCTTGAATCTATTTAAAGTGACATATCTCCATTGATTTTTATTTTCTTTCAATAAACAATATCACATTTTAAAGGGGACACATTGGGGAAGGAAATGTGGCAACAGTTTCTTCTTCTGATAATCTGAACTTGCATGGCATGTCTTATTACAGATTTTTTTTTTCTTTTTATACATTTTTTTAAAAATACAAGCTAGGTTCTATGCATTTGTATGCTGATGGGATTTAAAAAAAAACAATATTTTAGCTCATGTCGCATGAACTGACTGCACAGCAGTGACATCTAGCGGATTAGTTCCAGAAATTCCCCATTGGAGGCTTTTTATTTCTCCTGACTATGCCACGAAACAAGCTCCTTCCATATAAACGTGTATATATATATATATATATTATAAAAAAAAAAAACTAATTATTAAAAAACGACGGCGGCGGCGGCGGCAGTGGCGGCGGGGGGGTGGCGGTTGCGGTGGCTACAGTGTGACAAGTGCGTGTAGAGTCTGTAGACCTTGTGTGGTGACAACAAAGTGCCTGTGTGTCCCTGGTTGCCCCAAGGGTTATAATAGTCTTGGAGTGCCGTACAAAAGATGAACCCGAGTCCAAGCGTCACAAACATAAAGTAAATAAACAAACAAACAACGCACCACGCTAACTAACTACTCACTCAGTGACACTCACTCACTTTACGGAGTGGACAAGTTGTTGAATTATCACCAGTTACTATTTAATTCACTTACATTATCACCTAGGTAAACTTATACACAATTACATATCCACCATTATTATTATTATTATTATTATTATTATTATTATTATTATTATTATTTATCTCGTGGCTGAAACGGAATAAGAAATAAAAATAAAGAATAAGTACACAATATAAAATTAATTACTGGGTGTGAATGATAATATAATAGATTCCTATAAAAATATCTGCATAAAAAAATCCACATGGCCAACATTTACAATTTGTGTAGGCCTATATTTCACAAGGGTACAATGTAATATGTACGTGTGTAATGAATTTAATTAAAAGGAGGTTGTACTTATTTTCGGTATAATAGCATATAGAAAATTTCAGGGTATTAGTGTATAATAGATATTTTACTGTTATTATACACTATTTTGGACTATTCGAAGACATTTTTCTTCTATGGTTTTTCTTCCTCAAATACCCCGTTTTCGAGATATTAGGTCCCGGTAGTTTGTCCAGGTTAGGTCCCGGTAGTTTGCCCAGGTTAGGTCCCGGTAGTTTGTCCAGGTTAGGTCCCGGTAGTTTGCCCAGGTTAGGTCCCGGTAGTTTGCCCAGGTTAGGTCCCGGTAGTTTGCCCAGGTTAGGTCCCGGTAGTTTTCCCAGGTTAGGTCCCGGTAGTTTGCCCAGGTTAGGTCCGGTAGTTTGCCCAGGTTAGGTCCCGGTAGTCTGCCCAGGTTAGGTCCCGGTAGTTTGCCCAGGTTAGGTCCCGGTAGTTTGCTGTGGTCTAGGTTAGGTCAGGTCAGACTAGTTTCCAAATTATATCTCGAAAACGGGGCATTTGAGGAAGAAAAACCATAGAAGAAAAGTGTCTTAGAATGGTCCAAAATAGTGGGTAATGACAGTAAAATATCTATTATACAGTAAGGTCCACTTCGGCACTTTTACCAATTTCAGCTCTCCATACCCTAAGTTCAGTGTTTTCCTGCCATTGTAAACATTGGACAGTCCCGGTAGTCTGCCCAGGTTAGGTCCCGGTAGTCTGCCCAGATTATGGTCCCGGTAGTCTGCCCAGGTTAGGCCCCGGTAGTCTGCCTTGGTCCTGGTTTGGTTTGGTCAGGTCAGGTCAAGTACGGGTAAAAAAAGTTATCTCCTCTAAATATTCTGGGCAACAATCAATAGAACAAGTAAAAATATGCATGAAAATGTATAAAATGTGGGAACAATCCAGGTGGACCTCTTATGTAGAATTACCAAGATTAATGACGGACAAACTCGTCATCGGAAAGGCAAGGAGTTAAGCTGGTGATGCTAATGATGATATTTCTTTTTCAGAGATGATATGAGGATGGATGAGGAGTTACGGCTTCAAAGTTCCATAACATAAGAGTGAGGAGAACACTGCTGCCATCATCCCCCCCCCCCCCCCCCGCCTCACTTCCAACATGGCTATGGGTTATTTTAATCCATACTTCATTAAAAGAAGGGCAAAGAAATGGTGGCCCTATTTTGGTCTTTTTCTTCTACTGGTCATTGGCTACCAAGAAGGTACAGTTACCCACACGTGAATCTGGCACGCCTCGCTACTTGTGAGATAGCTACAACAGGAAGGAAAATGAGCAAAAGTTATAGTTTGTTGACAAGCAGACAGTAATAATATTTTACTGTCTGCCTGTCAACAAACTACATCTTTTTTCACTTTCCTTTCTTTTGTAGCTACTGTACCTCACAAGTCACGAGCCATACCAGCTTCATGTGTGGACAACTGTACCATATAGATTGTTATTATATATTTAGTTGAGATATGTTTGGCCGTTCAGGAGATCCCTGTAATTTTATGATACCGGTAATACAAATGTTGCTGCATATTGTGTCGTTAACTAAACCTTCAATTTGCGTCACTCAATCGCATTGCAAAATATTGTACTGTAATAGGAACTGAGAGATGATGAGAACTTATCCCCGGAGAAGTAGTTTAATAATACCACACTACAACTTTGCCAGCTTTCTTGATACCAGTACATATGTGCAGATAGGTTTCTTAAAAGTGGAATTTACCAACACTTTACAATTCTCATTATAATACTAATACAAACTTTTCAGGTGTGTTGAGGAGTGACAGCAGCTCAGGATCTTATACCACTGTAGATGAATCTTCAAGAAGTACCATGAAAGAAATATTTGCACTTGAGAGAGAAGTAAGTATGATACTACAATGCATGATAATAATATAATATGTCACATTAATATAGAAATTGGTCTAAATTAGTTATGTAAAATTCTCATGAGGAGCAGCAGATTTTTTAAAATGTTTTTGGTATACAGTATTGAATAAAGTAACTAAACCTATACTTGGAAAAATATTGATAATGCCATGTTATAAGAAAATGTACTGTATTGATTATGTTAATGTAGAATAAAGAAAGTACTGTACAGTTGGAAAAAAAAGTATTACAGTAGTACCGTATGTCACTCTCCTAACCAGTGTTAAAGAGGAGATGATATTGATGGTAAACTGGAGGGCTGGCAAATCCTCCCTTAATATTCCTCCCTTAACACCACATTTCCTGCACAGATTAAACTGCTCAAGTCCGTGCTAAAGAAATATTCCATCCCTGAGGCTGAGTACGCTGATACACTGTTGCCAATCATCTACGTCATCACCCCAACCTACTCCCGACCTCACCAGAAGGCTGAACTAACCAGGCACGCTACTCTATACTTGCCCTCTTTCAGCTATAGGCCATTTAGGATTTACTGGTTGTTTCTAGTAGTTAGTTAAATTATTTTTTATTATTCATGAGTATTTTTTAGATAACCTGTACCGTTACTCTACTAGAAGTTTGTGTTACTCATAGGCACCTAAAGGGATACAGTATTATGTGTTTGCTACATTCGAGCATCTTGATTCCTCCAAAGTATGTCAGGAAACAGCGACAGATTAAAAAATATAATTGATATCCTGTTGCTTGAAATTGTTTGAAGGAATCAGTTGCTCCTTATTTACCAACACTGTACTACTCCCCTTAAACATTCCAAAATATCCTACTTGCCCCTGACACTTATTCTCACACACACTCTCTTCACCATGACCACGTATTGATATTTTGTGCAGTATATACATGTCTCCAGAAGCCTCAATGTACTATACTGTACTATACCACATAATACTGTACTATCTTTCACCCATCCCACCACTACATACTTTATTACCAGACCCCCATCATCACACTCATACATACACACACACAACAACACATTGGTCTCATCATTCCACCTCGTCAAACCTAATTTATGCCTCTCACGGGTGGCTAATCTCCGTTGAACTTATTAGAACTGATGTGTCCTGTTTCATATCCATAATTCAGATGCCAATATCAGAGTTGGCGGGATTATTCTTCTTTGTATGACCTTTATCTTGTCAATATACCCGTACTCATTTCTACCCTTCATTATTCCTCCAATGATCCTAAGACCTACATAACTCTCTATTCCTCTATATTAATGCAGAGATCATGGGTTTAAATATAGAGTAAGTGTGTGTACAGTTGCAAACATATAAAACAGACACACCTGAGCCTAGAGTTAGATGAAACGTTGTGTGTGGAGATGACGCGTCCTATTCTGTGTTTGTTAATTAAGGGGCCTGTTTTTGTTTTTTTAAGTGTGTCAGTTTCATATGTCCACAACACAGCTATACATGAACAAACTCACAACACAATTATCATCTCCGAGAATGGTAACAATGTCAAAACCCTATTATACCACCACCAGATTAATTATCATCTCCGAGAATGGTAACAATGTCAACCCTATCATACCACCACCAGATTAATGTCAGTGTTTCTACATGTGCCATCACTACATTGGATTCTGGTGGAAGATGCAACACACAAATCCAAACTGGTGATGAACTTCTTGGAAAGCTCTGGACTATCTTACACACACCTACACCAATCCACACCACCTGATTGGAAGCTCCAGGATAATGTGAGTGATGTACTGAATTGATAAGTTATACAAATACAGTATTACCGTACATGTTGAATTTTGTATTATTCTTGCTGTGTGCTGAATTGACAAGTTATACAAATACAGTATTACCGTACATGTTGAATTTTGTATTATTCTTGCTTTGTGCTGAATGACAAGTTATACAAATTGACATACGGTATTACACATTGAATTTTGTATTATACTTGTTGTGTGTTGAATGATAAGATAAACTAATTGACATACAGTATTACACATTGAATGATGAATTATACTACTTGTGTGTTGAATGACATGTTTAACTAATTGATATACAGTATGTTCAATGGTTAGATGCATTTTATCATTATATTGTAATGTGTTGAACGTCACCACCCAGGACCCAAGCTGGCGGAAACCCCGAGGAGTTCTGCAGAGGAATGCCGGGATCAAATGGCTGAGGAGGAAGTTGAGGGGTGATCGAGACCCGAGGGGAGTGGTCTACTTTGCTGATGACGACAACACATACTCCACAGAGTTGTTTAAGGAGGTACAGTACAGTAGTGTCTAGTTGATATATTTTAATAATAATAATACATGTAATAATAATAATAATAATAATACATGTAATAATAATAATAATAATACATGTAATAATAATAATAATAATGATAATAAGTACCATAGTTTGGAAGATTCAGTACCCCTATTATATTCCCATAAGAGACCGTCCCTTCAAACATTTTTCCCTTACCATACTGTCTTAACAAATTCTCAATATTCTCTCTCACACGCCTGTTGTCTATTTTGACCCATATAGTGTTAGTTTATTTTTTTGTAGATTCATCTTTCCCCATAATTTTACTACCACTTCCATGCTTTTTTTTTTTTTTTTGTAGTTTAACCTTTCCCCATTCTCTTGCTTAACATCTTTTTTTTCTGCCACTTCCATGTTTGTCTAAATAATGACAACCAACCAACCTAGGCTAATTCCTATGAGCTTCGTGCTAGCTCTCACTGTATTAACAAATTCTACGTGACTAAATAACTAGAAGGGGTTTGTGTTCACTTTTCCAACTGTCCTCCCTTTTTTTTTTTTTCATCCGTTACTTTTTGTGCTTACTGTCCCACTTCTCGATTACCTTCTTCCTCGGGTGTCATATGACCTCATTGTTGCGGCGCCTAATATCAGTCAATCAGTCAGTCAGTTAATCAGTCAATCAGTCAGTCAGTCAGTTAATCAATCAATCAATCAATCAATCAATCAGTCAGTTAGTTAATCAGTCAATCAATCAATCAGTTAGTTAATCAGTCAATCTATCAATCAGTCAGTCAATCAATCAGTCAGTCAGTCAATCAATAAGTCACTCACTCACTCAATCAGTCACTCAGTCCATCCATTCCTTAACTTATAAAACAGATGAGAGACACCAAGACAGTGTCCGTGTGGCCTGTGGGACTGGTGGGCGGTGTGATGGTGGAGCGGCCACTTGTCTCCCGCACCGCAACACCTCACGTCATGGGATGGATGACCGGATGGAGGCCAGACCGAACGTTTGCCACAGACATGGCCGGTTTCGCTGTCAACTTGGCCCTACTACTGAGGAGGTCGGATGCCGAGTTCTCCTTCACTTCCTCAATTGGACGTATGGAGTCCGACTTTCTTGAGAAGCTGGTTACTTTGTCTCAGTTGGAACCCAAGGCTGATCTCTGTACCAAGGTATGTATGTGTATGTGTGTGTGTGTCTGCTTGTTTGCTGGTGTATTCTGTGTGTGTGTGGTGTTGTATTATTTCTGTGTGTGTGTGTGGTGTTGTATTCTGTGTGTGTGTGGTGTTGTGTTGTATTGTTTGTATGGTATTGTATTCTGTGTGTGTATTAACTGTATTCTGTCAGTCACCTTTCCCTAAATAATGATCAGCTTCTGGTACAGTCACAGTCAAAAGTCCTACATCAGGTGAATGAGAGTGAGCCATGAGAGTGAATCATACAAACCAACATAACACAGATCAACAGCTGTAGTTTCACACCATTTTTTTTTTTAGACCTTTTCATTCGGAGGTGTTGCTGGGTGACAATTAGCCGTGACCGTACCAGGAAAACACGACGGTACAATATTATAATGTGATGTGGCTTTGCAGGTGCTGGTTTGGCATACACGGACAGAGCGACCCAACATGAAGGACGAGGAGAGACTGAGGAAGGCTGGTACTCCTTCTGACCAAGGAATTGAAGTCTGACGTATGGAAGGAATCACTCTCAAATGTCTACCCTTTACTTCCCCTATCAGTCCTTTGTATGTACTCTTTTATGTACTACCCCTACCTACTCTTTTTATATCTACCGGTACTAGCCCTACCTGCTCTCTTTGTATCTATCAGTCCTTTGTATGTACTTTTTCTGTATTACCCCTATCCTATTCTCACTGTGTATTAGGGTGTATGTAATCAGTGTTTTGTAGTGGTTTGTATACATATTTATTTGCTCATTTGGTGTGTCTTGTAGTTAATTAATGGGGGTATTATGGTACAGGATTTGGTAAATTTGGACCAACTGCTGATCCCACAAATCTAATTCAAACAACAGGCCACCATTACTATTATTAATTTGGCTATGTTTCCTATCGATATATATATGTACTTTGGAGGAATTAAGGACCCTGTGAATGTGTGTGTCAGACCTGGTGGCTTCTGATTCCTCCTGACTATGCCACGAAACAAGCTCCTTCAATGTAGGTGTGCGTGTGTGTTTCGTGGCAATGTTTGAAGGCCTCTCTAACCTCCAATTTACCAACTACATCATTTGGGTCCTTAAAGCACTCCAATGAGCCTAAAGTATACTCACTCACTCCAGTGCATATTTGTTTTGGTTTAATCCATTGTAATCCCTCCTTGTTCAACTTTTACTTTCATGATAATATAAAAAATATATATATATTTTCAAGATTAATTAATGTAATGCTTGTTTGGTGTCTTTAAAAAATATTGTAGTGTACTTTTTTGGGGTTTGTGTATAATGTATAGTTGATTACTGTATATTTAATAAAGTGAAATATTTAATGCCCTTTTTTGTTAGTAATTAATTGTTTTAAGAGTTTATCTGACTTGCAGTATTCTTTAATTAAGAGGGCAGTACAGTGTTAGTGGTAAATATGGAGTGACTGATTCCTCCAAACTATTCCAAGCAACAGAACACCAGTATTATTATTAATCTGGTTCCGTTTCCTGGCATACGTTTGGAGGAAGCAAGGCACACAAATGTACAGTCGCGGCACATAGTCCTTGAACACACTTCCCCTTACACCCTGGTCAAGAACTATGTGCCACGACTGTACCAAAAGTATAGCAACACATTAATGGTAAAATAAACAAGGAAATATAACAGCAACATTCCCCCATTAATGGTAAGAAATAGAAACAATAGGTTATGACTGTACCACTGTATAATTTAATAGTAATAAACATTCTTATAGTACTCTTACGGAACCCTGTGGTGATGTAGTAAAAATATTGGAGATAAATGAGTCCTTCTAATCTTGCCATGAAACAGCATCTATATGGAAGGAGCTTGTTTGTTTGTTTTGTGGCATGTTCGGGGGAGGAATCAAAAGCCTTCAATTTTCACACACGATCACAGGGTCCTTAAGGAGACGGTCGGTCACGTTGGCAAATTGGACGGGCCACCGATTCCTCCTAACTATGCCGGAAAAAGAACAAAATAAACAGACGCCCTCAACGCTACTAACCGGGGATCTGTTTAATTCATGACATAATTTGGAGGATTCAGCAGAGACCTTCCAATTCACCAACACCACCACCACCGAAAAAAAAAAAAAAAAAAAAAAAATCTCCCCTCTAACTCTAAAACAATAATTATAACATGTCTTCAGATGAACAAAAATCCGTAATTATACAGAACATACAAATGAAATGATTGCCGCACAGTACGATATGATACACACTCTTTTAAACTACATCTACCACCATTAACATGATACAGTAAAAGTCCTTGCAATCATAAAAATCACAGCCTGTACATATCACATTACTATAGTGTGTGTGTGTGTGTGTGTGTGTGTGTTTTGTCACGGCAAGAAATATTGTGGTACAGATTCAGTGTTAATTAATATGGGGAAATTTTATGTTGTTGTATAAATCTGGAGTTACTACTGAATTCCTCCAAACTATTCCAAGCAACAGAATAACATTAATTTTTATCATCTGGAGTAACTGAATTCCTCCAAACTATTCCAAGCAACAGAACACCATTATTTTTTATCATCTGGAGTAACTGAATTTCTCCAAACTATTACGAGCAACAGAACACCATTATTTTTGTTCGTCATCTGGTCCTGTTTTCTGGCATACTTTGGAGGAATCAAGGCACTCCAATGTAACAAAAGTGAATTACTGTATATACCCCCTTAATGTGATATTCTTTGGTGGGTATACTGTGGGCTGCTGATTCCTCCAAAACCACCAATCAGATCCTTCGTTAATTTAAGGGGACATAAAGTATAATATTTTTTTTTTTTTTTTTTTTTTTTTTTGGCAGTGGTAGATCTGGAGCCAAAAATAATTTCTCCAAATTCTTCCAAGCAACAGAATATCATTATAATCTATTCATTGGTCTTATTTCCTGACATACTTTGGAGGAATCATATCACTCCAATGTACAGTTGGACACAGTAATGGGTGGTACAGCCCAGGTGAAAGATACTTGTCCCATTTGAGTAACCAGTGTCTATTATCAGGTAGTTGCTTTTTATTACCATCCTCAATACTGACTTCTGCCCCTGATGTCTCCTATTTGGTACTAATAAGGAACTTGATATTGGCAGAAATTGACCATCTTTCACTTGGGCTGTGCCACCCATTCATGTCTCCAACTGTACCAAAAGTGTATTATTATCATCCCCTTAAAGTAACATTGGGGTTGTCTGTTTCCCGGCAAAGATCGGAGGAATCGGCAGAAACCTTCTAGTTCACCAACAAGAAAATCTACCTTTAAGGGGGTGCGGGAGTAGGGGACAGGCTTGGGGGAGGGGCATATGGGGTGTGTGGAAATAGGGGGACAGGCTTGGGGGGGATTTGTGGGGTGCGGGAATAGGGGGACAGGCTTGGGGTGGATAGAAAGCCTGTCCCCTATTCTCACATCCACCTACCCCCCCCCCAAGCCTGTCCCCTTAAACCCCCCCCCCCCCCAAGCCTGTCCCCCTATTTCCACAAACCCTTAATTTAAGTAGAAAAGCCTCTAATACACATTACACTTTACATTCCAGTATTTTTTTTTATAAGTTGAACAAACAACAATAAGAATCTAGTTGTGTTATGGGGAGATTCTCTTTTTGGTGAATTGAAAGGCTACTGATTCCTCCTAACTATACCAGGCAACAGATGCCCTCAGTGTTACTAGTAGGGGATCTGTTTTGTGGCAACGTTTGGAGGAATCACACAGACCTTCCACTTCACCAACAACAGAACCTTCCCTTAATCTTCTTTGGTGTACATGTAGTTAGTTTATTTTAGTCCTGGCAAAAACTGAAAGAGCCAAGAAAATAAATGAGTTTAGTAAATATACCACCATAGCAGGACAATAATGCTTTTTCTTCTTCATATGAAACTGTTTTTGAGCAATGTAAACAAACTGACTGATGATGAAATTATGGGCCGCATGCGAAAATATCCTTGGTGTTGGTGATGGTGTGGTACCGATATGGCGTCGTCGCATCGGCACCACGACATCGTATGCAAGAATGGTGTTGATGATACTGTAGTGTGGTACCGATATGGCGTCGTCGCATCGGCACCACGACATCGTATGCAAGAATGGTGTTGTTGAGACTGTAGTGTGGTACCAATATGGAGTCATCGTACCGGTACCACGACATCGTATGCAAGAAAATCCATGGTGTTGGCGATGGCGTTATGTTGGTACGATAGCTCTGTGGAGTCGTCGTTCCAGCACCACGACATCGTATGCAAGAAAATCCATGATGTTGTATTGGTACGATGGCTCTGTGGTGTGTCTGTGAAGTCGTCGTAGCGGTACCACACCATCATCAACACTATGAATGTTCCCGCACACGGTACTATACTATACGACAGATGGCATCATTACACTACCGGTACAGTACTTCAATCTTATAAAATTTCTACAGTCCAATGGAATGCCAACAGTTCATCATCAGGTCATAACAACATTTGGATGAGCACAAAGATAAACAAACTGGATGTGGGTACAGCCTGTAACATTAACAAGGAAAACTTTAACGAAGCTTGATTCTCTCTGTACCCCTTATACAAACAAATACAAATATTAGCCTACCTAGTTACAGAAGATATAATTATATTACAATTTCCATACAACTCCTTTATAATGCTAGCTAGCTATTTGTAAGACTGGTTACAACACATGACAGGTACAGTATAGTACAGGACTAGCTGTATATATATCATAAACTTTATATAATTAACTATTCACCGGTGAGACTGACAACCGCATTGCGTATAAATTTTGCCTACACGATTAATTAAGGGGAGATTCTCTTGTTGATGAATTGGAAGGTCTGCGATTCCTCCAAACTATGCCAGGAAACAGACCGTCCTAATGTTACTGACACAGGGAATCTGTTTCGTGGTACAGGTTAGAGGAATCGGTAGCCCACCAATTTACTGCCAAACAAAAATATCTCCCCTTAAATTCCATACCAGAATAAGTTGGGCCTTGTACTGAAGCTAACGGGCAGAAGATGCATGGAAATAAAACGCTGAAAACTTCTGTAATAAATGACATCTAGATCCTTCATTAATGGTGTTTTAAATGTTATGGATATCTGAATATCATAATGACAGACAATCTTAGGGTACAGTAATAACAATTTCTGTCTACTATAATCAAAGTACTGTACAATACATCAAACATGGTATAAAAATTGGCAGTACAGTATTAAATATATAAACATGTACACTCACGGCACATATTGCACACACATACATACATACATTGCAGTGTCTTGGTTTATACAACACAGTATTAACTACAGTTAACACAACACAACACTCCAGTACCGTATATAAGATTTGTGTACAGGTAAGTACTGTATAGTCACTGTAAGAAGATAATAATTATATAATGTTTTCACACTGTTATGGTCACTGAATGATTGAGAGAAGGTTAGTAGGTACAGTATTGTATAATTATTAGTACAGTCACTCATAAACAATAACACCGCCCCCCTCCCCCCAGGCAAAGCACATTCTTATACGTGTGATTTCGACTCTGGCAACAGTGTATGTGACGTCAGTGATGGCGCTTGAGGGACAGTGTTGGTCTGCTCGAAATACTTTGAACTACTGTAATGGTAGATAGAAGAGTTGGGATAGTGCTTTGAGTAAACCAACCTTCCCTTAAATACCAAACCCACACCCACACTTTTAACATCAGGTACAGTACAGTCACGGTCAAATATAATCATCCATATAGGGGTAACTCACGTAAGAGTTTGACAGCTTCCCTCTGTTCCTTAGATGATAAACTTTCCAATAAATAGGTTAACTACCATCTTTGAATTTAATACAAGCAGCTACACACTACTTAAATCAATAACACACACACACACACACACACACACACACACACACACACACACATACACAACACACATACGTTAACTACCATCTTTTAATTTAATACAAGCAGCTACACACTACTTAAAACAATAACATTATAATGTGAACGTGAAAACAATAGACAGTAAATTGCTTAAGATACCCATACAGTATGTAGATGATTATTATTGACCGCGACTGTACAATGTTACCAGAACGGATTTGACCCGAGTTTAAAGGTGTCTTGCCTGGGGAGTCATTACTTTTTATGAATGAATACCAGTAGTAGTAAAAGTTGTGGTGAGGATTACATTTTTCACTATGTACAATTGTATACATATATAACAGACACACATGAAATTGGGCCCCATACCATATGTCCACTGAGTAAAAGGAAGGATAAGACATGGTGTGTGAGTGTGTAGAAGTGAGTCCTATTCTATACTTTATAAGGGGCAAGTTGTGTGTCTGTTACATGTGTCTACAATTGTATATGTAGCCTAGTGATGGTGCTGTAGTCAGAAATGAGCATTACCATATACAGTATAGAGGCTATCAATGTATCAGAGGATAAATTTGTACTGCTATTAGAGTTGCTATAAGTAAACATAAAGAACAGATGAACTGCACACCATCACAACAAACACAAAATTTCAGTTCATGACATAACAATATCACTTTACTGTACAGAATTTTGGTAAGTGAAAACCTCAGTACACTTTGAAGTACTGTAATACATATACAATACAGTACATACAAACACGTGACTAGCTATGTCAAGAAATGTGTACAATAATTTAGAGGCACACCATTAAATTTTGTGTAGCTACAGGGGTGTCAAATGGGTTAGATAATTACCATATCATAGCCTATTTAATTTTTATATTCCAATCCTTGACTCTTGAGGGATGAAAAAAAAGGTTTGTTTATCTGTGACTCTTTATAATGTTATATGTGTATGAAATTTAGCATCTTGGCATTCTAAGGTGTTTGTTTATACATAGCCCCAAGTTTAAATTATCTTTAACTTTTGGTCATCAGTCGAGCTTCCCTCCCCTTTAAAAACAGCCTGGTTATAATCAGAGAAATATGCATGTGTCATTCTTAGTTTACAGGTTAGTGCAATATTATAACCATATGGAAAAAATATATATCCACTCCATCTTAGTTTATCCCTCAAGTGTGTTGGGGTGATCCCTTCTCAATGACTCCCACAAAATATAAATACATCGCCTCCCTATGTGTAGAGTTGTATGACCGGTTAAATAAATAGTTCACAACATTCAGACATGATGTAGCTGTGGCAAGTTCCATGATTGGGTTCTTTTGGGAGGGTGTAAAGCTTTAACAACACTGTATATGGATGGATGAATGGATGGAATTCAAGAGTTAAATGACAAAAAAAAATATCTCTGCTATATCTTTTGAATCCACAATAAAATATGATGGTGACACCCCTGCTGTACTCAAATGTTCTTAATAACTTCTAAGTGTGCGTGTTTAATCTCCATACAATAAATGTACACGCCCTGACCATATAATCTAGCCCACCTGAGTTGAAGTGTGAGGTCTGTACCAGGCGGTTTTGGGGAGACAGCTCACTCAAAGAAAGCCTCTATTGGTTCAAGATGTGTGTGTGTGTGTGTGTGTGTGTGTGTGTGTGTGTGTGTGTGTGTGTGTGTGTGTGTGTGTGTGTGTGTGTGTGTGTGTGTGTGTGTGTGTGTGTGTGTGTGTGTGTGTGTATGTGTGTGTGTGTGTGCATGTGTGTGTGTATCGTGATAGTTTGGGTGGGCTGTCATCCAGAAACCGCCTGCTCTAGATCTCGGGCTTCGACTGAGGTGGGCTAGATTCTATGGTCAGTGAGGAGTGTACTTTGGCTACCACCGTCTCCGTGATAAGTGAAAGATTGAAAAATAATTATTATAAAACCATACCAAAAATATATTTACAGTAGTTACGTGTGTTTAAGTGTATTTTTACAGCATTGTTTCGTCATTAAATTATAAACTTTTTCCCAAACATGTCTTTTTTTTTTACTACTGAATAATATTGTATAATATTCCATAAACAGCAAGATGACCATTCAAACTGTTTCTTCCATTATATTTCATCCCTTGGTTCCTGTGTTATTTTTGCATCTGTTATTACATACAGTGTAACATTAATATCTGGTGCAGTATAACATTATCTTAAGGGACCCTGTGATGTAGGAAAACAAAATTGGAGTTAAACGAGTCCTTCAAATACTGCCACGAAACACCACCTATAGGGATGGAGTGCGTTTCGTGGCGTGGTCAGGAGGAATCAGAAGTCTCTAATTTGTATACACAATCACCGGGTCCTTAAGCACACTGGTTGCACACATTCTGCCTACAACTAAATAACATTAATTCATGATACAAGTAATTGGCTGTGTTCATAGAATAATGTATAAAATATACCTTTCAACAATACAACACACCACAGTATTTTACAGGAGAAAATCTGAGATACTGAGGAAAGTATATATACTGTATATGCCACAAAGCCACATCTATCTTGCCAATGAAACTGTGCTTTTTTAATGTTATGGTACCAAGCAATTGTTTCTCCATTATTATACAATGACCCTCAATACACAATGAATAAATACTTGTATCCACCACTTCATTCTACACTTATTCCCTCATTGAAAACCACCAACAAATTTTTTCCCAGGCTTCTGTTATTCATCACCATACATACTAAATAATTTGCTGAGCCTGTGTTAAATGTATACCGGTTGTGCTAAATTTAAACATCTTATATTGAGGGCCAACTGTATATCTTTATTAAACCAATCTGAAATGCTTTGCCATACGGTATTTCCCTCACAAGTCACTCGTTTCTGAGGTATAACCCCCCTCCTAATCAAGGTAATAATAAGGCATACAATACTAAAATAGATGTGGAAGACTGTACAGGTCCCAAAGAATAGTAGATTTGGTCCAGAAAGGTGACCTAGTCCAAGTTGTCGCTATGATCAACCCAAGAGCATTTTACCAGGTGAGTAGCCCTAACATACAACAAATTTTTAAACAGAAAGGAAACACCATATAGAAAAATGTTTTAGAATTGTCCAAAACACCAGAACAATGTACGCTACTGTAGTTTCATTGGTATGATAGCTGTGGCGACTCCTCTTTTTTAACTTTTGTCAAACTCTGAAAACTTATATATAAACACACACACACATACACACACAAATATACTCATAACACAATAGAGCTTCTGCACTGTCCTGGCTGAACACAAGACTGAGGTTCTATGAAAACTTTGGGAAGACTGTAAAGGATGCATATATTTACCGTATGAAGTGTTGAGTGATTAAATAGTCAATGGAGATGGTACGAACACACACATGGGAGAGTTAGAAGGGCAAGCAGGATCTCTGTTGTCGACACGGGGAAAACGAGAGGCGAGAGTGTAAAGTAGAAGAAATGAGACTGTGCTTGGCCAAAAAGACCTCGCCGTAGTTACAAAGGAGAGTAAGAATAATAATAATAAGAGAAGATGGGAAATGGTAGAAAGGTGTTAGCCGGAGATCAATAATAAAAAGGGAAGGTGATAAAGGAGTGATATATAGATAGTCAAAGAAGGTGTAAACAGAGAACATAGCCTATATAACTTGTAAACCCTTCTGCCATAGCCAACCTATATTATTACCTATACATAATGTGTGAATTTTAAGGAGGGAGCAATGTGTTACTTAATTAAGGGGAGATTCTCTTGTTGGTGAATTAGAAGCCTACTGATTGCTCCAAATATCCCAGAGAAAACATATCCCCTCAATAGTACTAATGGGGATCTGTTTTCTGGCACAGTTTGGAGGAATCACAGACCTTTCTTCCATTTTACCAACAAGAGTAAGAATCTCCCTTTAATGACTGTTTGATTCTTCCAACTCTATATATTTAAGCTACCATTTATATATATATAAAATTATTCCTAATTACACAAGACTGGACAAGGTGATAAATATCTGCCCACTTTTCTTTGTAGTTCAATTGGTGGTCCCTCATCGTTCTTCTTCATCTGCCACTCATCTGATCCGTCACAACAGTCACACACGCCGTCGTTCACCCACGCCGACGGGATGGACTTGGGATACCGATTCGCGTGTTTCAGGCAGACGAATTTGCCGTTGACGCAGGCGTTTGTTCTCGGCTCGTCGGAACCGTCCTCCGGGCAGTCGCAGTAGTCGTCGTTCACTCTGTCGGCGGAGATTTCTTTTCCCGACGCGACGCACCGGAATATCTTGATCCCGGAGTCCTTGAGGTCGTCCGGTTCCTTCCCGAGGCCCGGACTTTTCTTGATCTGGGTTTCCTTGTCGTTGGTCTTGGTCCGCGTGCTGCCTCCCCCACGATCATACTTGTGTAGAGGTGCCGGACCGACGGGCTCACCACCACCTCCTCCTCCACCTCCACCTCCACCTCCTCCACCTCCACCTCCACCTCCTCCACCTCCACCTCCACCTCCTCCTCGTGCATGGTTAATAATCTTATCCTCTCTCTTCCTTATGTGTGATAGCTGCGGGCCTTCCAGCTTACCCCCGGCGCCCCCCACCTTGCCGGCCCCAGCGTTGCGTTGTCTGGAGGAATCGCTGAGTTCGGCCACAAAGTTAAACTGATAAACGATGAAGAGAACCGTGGCGGCGATCAGAGCACCGATGACCGTCTGTCTCCGTAGTGGAAACGACAACAACCAACGTCTTAGAGCCATATTCCTGAACTGTGCTGGCATAGTACACACACACACACACACACACACACACAATGAAGGGGTGATAACTAACACAGTGTATACATAATAACAATATTAATTACTCATTTGTTTGTTTGTAAGATTCACACACACACACGTATACACACAACGAAGGTGATAACTAACACAGTGTATACATAATAACAATATTAATAACACTCATTTGTTTTGTAAGATTCAGACACATACACACGTACACACACAACGAAGGTGATAACTAACACAATTTATACATAATAACAGTATTAATAACACTCATTTATTCGTATGTTTGTTTGTTTGTAAAATTCACACACACACGTATACACACACACACAACGAAGGTGATAACTAACACAATTTATACATAATAACAATATTAATAACACTCATTTATTTGTGTTTTGCAAGATTTACACACACACACAGGTATAAACACACACACACATACACATACACCCTATATTACCCTCAAAACATACACCCACAATGCAATACACCCTATGGTATGTGTATTATAGAGTATATAAGTGGTACTATACACCCACAATGCAATACACACTATACTATACGTGTTAGGGTGTATTTAATCAACAACAATACACCGTCAGTTCAACAGCTGATGTTTGTTTATGTTGACGTCAGCTACCGTTGGACTACAAGCTTAAAGTATTATTATTATTATTATTATTAGTGTTATTGTTATTATTATTATTATTATTGGTGTTATTGTTATTATTATTATTATTATTATTGTTATTATTATTATTGTTATTATTATTATTATTATTAAAGGGTTATAATATTCTGTTTATATGTACCATTATTATTATTATTATTAGTCACTTTATATAATTATTCTTCCTGTGATATTTATAAGTATAGCGATTGAATTCGAATTAACTATTATTATGATACTATAATTACATCATCACTTTACATTATAATTATCCTTCAGGCTGGTATTTATAAGTATAGTGATTGAAGTCGAAATTATATATGATAGCCTATTTCATTTCGCCACTGTACATTATAATTTGACATTGGTTATGTTGTTGATGGGAAATATTCACTTTACAACGGCACCTTATAAACTTATATATATATTTTTTATCTTAATCTATTTCCCTTTTTACTTTACAATTTTCTATTCCCAAAAAATGCTTGTTACAATTTCAATGGTTGATGGGAAATATTGCCTTTACAACGGCACCTTATATCTTAATCTTTATTTTGCACCTCATACACCAATATATATATTTGTTTTTATCTTGATCTTGTGGGTTTTTGCTATTATTTCTGCTAGAGAAATAATGCTCTTTCAGTCGGGCCCTTCTATATAATTGGAGACCGACTAAATATGGCAACTATTTCCCTTTTCTTTTTTTTTTTTTTTTTTTTTTTACAATTTTCTATTTCCAAAAGTGCCTGTTACAATTTCAATGGTGCACGTTTCATACTAACATCTTAAAGTACAGACGTACGATGTATCAGTAATTATCGCAGGGAAGATTTTACAAAATACATCTAACTCGGCCATCACTCCGTTCCCCAACTTCCATATTAAATCCGCTTGCGTGTGATCGCCAGCGGATTTAACAGGGGAACAGTGTTGGCCGAGTTAGATGTATTTTGTAAAATCTTCCCCGCGATAATTACTGATACATCGTACGTCTGTACTTTAAGATGTTATTATGAAACGTGCACCATTGAAATTGTAACAGGCACTTTTGGAAATAGAAAATTGTAAAAAAAAAAAAAAAAAAAAAAAAAAAAAAGGGAAATAGTAGCTCCAGTAAGGGCCCTCAAATTTTTTAAAACTACGGGTGTTAGAGAGCACAACATCAACGACTTAAGGCAGTCGTTGATAAGGAAGAAGGATGGACATGTAGGCTATTAACCTCTACTCCTCAGGTTGACTTATTTTTAGATAAATTTACTAGTTAATCAGCAATATTTTTATAAACCTTAGAATAGATAATTATTGTGACTACGACGACAATAATGGAAACACTAATAATATTGATAATGAAAAATAATTATTATGATCAATAATGAAAAGGAGCAAAAATTATAATAATATATAATAATAATAATAATAATAATAATCATAAATAATCATAAATAATCATAAATAATAATAATAATAATAATAATAATAATAATAATCATAATAATAATAATAATAATAATAATAATAATAATAATAATAATAATAATAATAATAATAATAATATATAATGAATAATAATAACAATAATAATATATGATAATTATAATGAAATATAATAGTAATAATAATAATTTTAAATACTACTACTGTTACTTCTGTGGCCAACTGTACAAAAATTTAAGATATTTACTGTGTATGTTAAAATTGTATATAGTTTAATTGCTAGCATCATTCAGTTTATTATTATTATTATTATTATTGTTATTATTATTATTATTGCTGTCTACATGAACAGTAATTATTATTATTATTATCATTATTATTATTATATTTTTTTAATGCTAGTCAGTCAGCAGTCATATATACAATAAAAGATAACTATATTTATAAACATTAACTCCTACTAATATTTTCAAATTAATTATAATAATGCTACAATATAACTTACACAAAATATATATAGTTTAGTTACATACATTATTTACATACATACATACATACATACATGCATATATATTTACATACATACATACATACATACATACATGCATATATATTTACATACATACATATATATTTACATACATACATACATACATACATTCCTGGCTGCTGGAGTATATTTTTAGATATTTTTTAGCTATGCTTTATCTGATTATGAGTGTTATTATCATGCCTCCATCACACACACACACACACACACACATATTCTGTTTGTGTGTGTTTGACTGTCTCTCTCTTTCTCTCACACTCACACACACACACACACACATATATTCTGTTTGTGTGTGTTTGACTGTCTCTCTCTTTCTCTCACACTCACACACACACACATTCTGTTTGTGTGTGTTTGACTGTCTCTCTCTTTCTCTCACACTCACACACACACACACATATTCTGTTTGTGTGTGTTTGACTGTCTCTCTCTCTCTCTCACACTCACACACACACACACACATATATATTCTGTTTGTGTGTGTTTGACTGTCTCTCTCTTTCTCTCACACTCACACACACATTCTGTTTTTTTGTTTGTCTGTTTGTATGTTTGTTTTCGTTTGTTTGTCTCTTTCTCTTTCTCACACACACACACATTCTGTTTTTTTGTTTGTCTGTTTGTGTTTTTGCTTTTGTTTGTTTGTCTCTGTCTGTCTGTCTCTCTGATCTTTACAGTAAGAGAGAGAGAGAGAGAGAGAGAGAGAGAGAGAGAGAGAGAGAGAGAGAGAGAGAGAGAGAGATTAGACCAGATATATAAAGCTAAATATACAAACACAGGTGTTCTACTTGTTCTTGTTCTTGTTCTTGTTGTTCTTTTTGTTGTTGTTGTTCTTGTTGTTGTTCTTGTTGTTGTTGTTCTTGTTCTTGTTGTTGTTGTTGTTGTTGTTGTTTAATTAGAACCATGTACAGGCTAAAACTAAAATAGGTAAACACTTGACAAACCTCGTGTGTGTGTGTTTGTGTGTTTGTGTGTTCTTCAGATGTCTGTTTGTTGCTTGGAATAGTTTGGAGGATTCAGTTGCTCCAGATTATTATTATTATTATTATTATTATTATTATTATTATTATTATTATTATTATTATTATTATTATTATTATTATTATCATCAATCTGTTATTATTATTATTATTATTATTATTATTATTATCGTTATTATTATTATCATTATCATTATCATTATCATTATTATTATTATTATTATTATTATTATTATTATTATTACTATTGCTACTATTATTAACTTTATGTTTGTGTGTGTGTGTTTTTTTCATACGGTATTTAGGATGATAGATAGGATTTGGCCTGTCCCTCCCACTGACCTCTTCACCTCACCTATTTTGACCTTTCCTTACCCCTACATACACACCCCTACCCTCTCTCCCTTCCTAGGTCACGTGGGGCAGGGTGTGGGGTGCAGGGGGGGCAGGGGGGGCAGGGGGTGGGGGGTGAAAAACTAGGGACCACAGGGACATCCATAAAAAGGGTAAACAGGTCATTTCTCAATCATTTCTCTCAACAATCATGGGTCCACTACTTTGTCCCTCCTCTCTGATCTGCCTCGTGTTAACCCTCGTCTTCCTGGGAACGGGGATCTCTTCGTCTCCAACCCACTACGACACTGAAGGTAATAATAACAGAACAGCACGCCAGGAAGATACACTAAAGCCCTACGACACTGAAGGTAATAATAACAGAACAGCTCGCCAAGAGGATGGTAATAATAACAGGACAGCTCGTCAGGAAGATACACTAAAGCCCTACGACATTGAAGGTGATAATAACAATAGAACAGCTCGCCAGGAAGAAGGTAATAATAACAATAGAACAGCTCGCCATGAAGAGGTACTAGACCATTACTACACTGATAATAATAGAACAGCTCGTCAAGAGAATGGTAATAATAACAATAGAACAGCTCGCCAAGAGGATGATAATAACAATAGGACTGCTCGCCATGATGCACCATACCCCCATCAACAACAACAACCACAACAACAACTACCAATCCAGGAGAGTATTGAAGGTGTCATCCCTGCCATCCATCCCACACCTGTCCCACTCATCCTCATCATCAATCCTCATATATCACCATCACAAGTTGTCCTGGATTCTGACCACAGCAAACCACAAGTAAATGAAGAAAATGTAGAAGAGATACACCTTCATATTCCACAGGTCTTTGAAGGAGAAGAGGGAGAAGTTTATCATCCCGAAAGCAATACAGAAGAGATACAACTTCATATTCCACAGGTCTTTGAAGGAGAAGAGGGAGAAGTTTATTATCCAAAAAGCAATACAGAAGAGAAACAACCTCATATTCCACAGGTCTTTGAAGGAGAAGAGGGAGAAGTTTATCATCCCGAAAGCAATACAGAAGAGAAACAACCTCATATTCCACAGGTCTTTGAAGGAGAAGAGGGAGAAGTTTATTATCCTGAACGCAATACAGAAGAGAAACTACCTCATATTCCACAGGTCTTTGAAGGAGAAGAGGGAGAAGTTTATTATCCAGAAAGCAATACAAAAGAGGGAGAACTTCATATTCCACAGGTCTTTGAAGGAGAAGAGGGAGAAGTTTATTATCCAGAAAGCAATACAAAAGAGGGAGAACTTCATATTCCACAGGTCTTTGAAGGAGAAGAGGGAGAAGTTTATTATCCAGAAAGCAATACAGAAGGAAAAGAGGGAGAACTTAGCCTTTCACAAATCAAAGAAGAAGAAGGAAAAGAGGAGAAAGGAGGAGAGAAGGACATTGAAGTAGTAGGAGGAGAGGAAGGAGGAAAAATGGACATCGAAGTAGTAGGAGGAGAGGAAGGAGGAGAAATGGACATCGAAGTAGTAGGAAAAATGGACATCGAAGTAGAAGGAAAAATGGACATCAAAGTAGAAGGAAAAATGGACATCGAAGTAGGAGGAGGAAATATGGACATCGAAATAGAAGAAGAAAGAAAAGAGGACATGGAAGAAAGAGGAGGAGAAGGAGAGGAGGAGGAGGAGGAGGACAGTGAGGACAATATGAAGAGTAAAATTGTTGTTGTTGTTGGAGAGAAGGACATGCATCATCAAGCACTGAGTGAAGACAACTACCAATCAGAAGAAGACAATGAAGACAACTACCAATCAGAAGAAGACAACTACCAATCAGAAGAAAACAACTACCAATCAGAAGAAAACATCTACCAATCAGGAGAAAACATCTACCAATCAGGAGAAGACAATGAAGACAACTACCAATCAGAAGAAGACAACAACCAATCAGAAGAAGACAACAACCAATCAGAAGAAGACAATTTCCAATCAGAAGAAGACAACAACCAATCAGAAGAAGACAACAACCAATCAGAAGAAGACAATTTCCAATCAGAAGAAGGTCATTACCAATCAGAAGACAATGAAGACAACTACCAATCAGAAGAAAATTTCCAACCAGGAGAAGACAATGAAGACAACTATCAATCAGAAGAAGACAATTTCCAATCAGGAAAAGATAATGAAGACAACTACCAATCAGAATACAATTTCCAATCAGAAGAAGACAATTTCCAATCAGGAAAAGATAATGAAGACAACTACCAATCAGAATACAATTTCCAATCAGAAGAAGACAATTTCCAATCAGAAGACAATGAAGACCACTACCAATCAGAAGAAGACAATTACCAATCAGAAGAAAACAACAACCAATCAGAAGACAATGAAGACCACTACCAATCAGAAGAAGACAACTACCAATCAGAAGACAATTTCCAATCAGGAGAAGACAATGAAGACCACTACCAATCAGAAGAAGAAAACTACCAATCAGAAGACAATTTCCAATCAGGAGAAGACAATGAAGACCACTACCAATCAGAAGAAGACAATTTCCAATCAGGAGAAGACAATGAAGACCACTACCAATCAGAAGAAGACAATTTCCAATCAGGAGAAGACAATGAAGACAACTACCAATCAGATGATGATGATGATATGCCAGAGTTAGTTATGATGGAAGGAGAGAGAGCCCTTCTTCAAAACCCACCACTCTACTCAACACATCATCATATCTCAGGTAACACATTTGTATTATTATTATGTATGTAATAATAATAAATAATAATAATAATCGGTTTATGTATGTATGTATGTGTGTATGTAGAGTTGGTTCCACTCCTGCGAATTTCTCCTCTCGCGTTGTCAATGTTGGGTCAGTCAGAAATTCGAATCCTGATCTATAAGTTACAAAATTCGAAACATTCATTTCCCTAGAGTGAAAGATGTGAATGTTTCAAATATTTTAACTTGTGAATCGGGAATCGAATTTCTGGCTGGCCCAACATTGACAACGACAGGGGATAAACGCAGGAGTGGAGCCAACTGTATGTATGTATGTATGGACCAGGGTACAAGGAGTGTTCGAAACCAACTGAATAGAGTTCGAAAAAGTGAATCTTCTAACATCCGTAGTTTTAAAACATTTGAGGGCCCTTACTGGAGCTCTATGAACCCTCCAAATAATCCAGGCCACAAAACGCTTCAGTGTTTCTAATAGGGAATCTGTTGCCTGGAGTAGTTTGGAGGGTTCATAGAGCTCTAGTAAGGGCCCTCAATTTTTTTTAAACTACGTCTCCAAGTTGAGAATGGGTTGGAAAATTCACTTGTTGGCTGTACCTGTGTGTGTGTATGTGTGTGTGTGTGTGTGTCACTATGTTTTGCTGTGTGTGTGTGTGTGTGTGTGTGTGTGTGTGTGTGTGTGTTTCTAAAATAATAATCCATTTCATAAACACATTATTAATTATTTCCTTCCTTCCTTCCACAACAACAACAACAACACCAACAACCACAACAACAACACCACAACAACCACAACAACAACAACAACAACCCCCACAACAACAACAACAGACCCCAAAGATAAACACATAGGTTCCATACACCTATCCATACCAACGCTACTGAAGCCATTTTTACACGACCCCCACCACCAGTACGACCACCACCACCACCACCACCACAACCCCCACCAGTACGACCACAACAAACCCCACTACTATCAAGACGACCACCAGGACCACAACAAACCCCACTACTATCAAGACGACCACCAGTACCACCACGACGACCACCACTATCAAGATGACGACCACCACGACGACCACCACTACCAAGACGACCACCAAGACGACCACCACGACGATGACGACCACCACGACCGAGATCCTTGTTATGGCAGAGCTCCTCCCTGTATAAAACGCTATACAGGTCGTTAATATGGATATAATTATACGACTACCACGACTACCTTGGCTATAACGACCACTACTAACGACTACTACTACTACTGCTACTACTACTACTACTACTACTACTGCTACTACTACTACTACCACCACCACGATTACTACTACTACTACTACTACTACTACTACTACTGCTACTACTACTACCACCACGACTACTACTACTATACTACTACTACTACTAGGACTGGACGAGAGAGAGAGAGAGAGAGAGAGAGAGAGAGAGAGAGAGAGAGAGAGAGAGAGAGAGAGAGAGAGAGAGAGTAAGAAAAACAATAATTATAAGGGGAAACAGTTGTAAAAAAGTTAGGGGAAATAAATAAAAATAACAAAAATTACAATAATAATAATGATAACAATAATATCACAACTACAATAATAATAAAAATAATAATAATAAAAATAATAATAATAAAAATAATAATAATGATAATAAAAATTAATAATAATAATAATAATAATAGTGTTTAAATAGATAAATAAATAAATAAAAATATGTGTTGGTTGAATGTGTGTGGTGTTTTTTTTGAAGGCTTATAATTCCTCCAATCTAGTATGGTTAGTTTACGAGTGTTTATGGTAGTATGGTAGTGGGATGTCATGGATAGTATGGTAGTGGGTGGTATGGTAGTAAGTGATAGTTTATATACATATGTTTTCAATTCAATACATTATTAATTAAATATGTGAGTTATTTAATTTGTTTCTCTCTCACCACTCACACACTCACTCCACTCACTCACGTACTCATTCACTCTCTCACTCACTAACACACTCATTCACTCACACACTAACATACTTACTCACTCACGTACTCATTCACTTTCACACTCACTAACATACTTACTCACTCATTCACTCACTCACTCACTCAAAGAAAATTTAGTGCTTTATGGTAATTGTTGAGAATATTCATATCATAATTAGAAGTGAACGTGACTACCTAATCTTCCCCAACACCTGCAGACTACGTGAGGAAAGAAAGCCGGATGACTGTTGTGTGTTGTGTGTTTGATATTACCGTGTGTGAAAGTTACACTGCAATATTAACAAGATATACTGTATACCGGTAGTAATTCATCATAAAATCTATAAAAGCTACGTTTATCGTTCACAAGTTAGTCTCACTTGAGAGATCCATGTCTTTCTCGTATACATCTACGTCTTCTTCCCATCGTACGATCAGCAGTTTAATAATAATAATAATAATAATAATAATAATAATAATAATAATAATAATAATAATAATAATAATATAATAATAATAATAATAATAATAATAATAATAATAATAATAATAATAATAATAATAATAATAATAATAATAATAATAACAATAACAATAATAATAATAACAATAACAATAATAATTTCAATAACAATATTAATAATAATTACTATTATTATTATTATTATTATGTGTACAGTGAAGGTTGATAATTCTGAAGAGCAATCGATTCCTCCACACAACAACAACAACAACAACAACAACAACAACAACAACAACAACAACAGGTCATCATTTTTTTTTTTTTTTTTTTCTGGTCTTGTTTTTTTTTCCAAGTTTATTAAAAAAAAATGGGAGGAATCAAAACACTTCAAATAATTCCTCCAAACTACTACATATGATATTTTTATGGTGTGTGTGTGTGTGTGTGTGTGTGTGTGTGTGTTCGTGTTGTCAGTGTGTGCTTGCATTGGTGGTGTGAAGGTGATCTAACTCTCTCTCTCTCTCTCTCTCTCTCTCTCTCTCACTGATTCTTTCTTTCATTCTTTATCTCTCTCTCTCTCTCTCTCTCTCTCTCTCTCTCTCTCTCTCTCTCTCTCTCTCTCTCTCTCTCTCTGACGGTTTTGTTGTAGAGAAATAGTTGTGGTGCAGAAAATTCACGAGAGAGAGAGAGAGAGAGAGAGAGAGAGAGAGAGAGAGAGAGAGAGAGAGAGAGAGAGAGAGAGAGAGAGAGAGAGAGAGAGAGAGAGAGAGAGAGAACACACATACGAAATAAGTGAAAGGAAAATGAAAGAAAGAAAGAAAATGAAAGAAAGAAATTTGAAGACAGAAAAGAGATTTGGCTCGTGTGCGAAGGGGCGTCCAAACTATATATATTCTTCGAGATTAGAAATTATTGCATATATATGTGTGTGTTTTTAATACAATGTGTGTGTGTGTGTGTGTGTGTGTGTGTGTGTGTAGCCTATATAAGCCACCGTGTGTGTGTGTGTGTGTGTGTGTGTGTGTGTGTGTGTGTAAGCCTGTGTGTGTGTAGCTTATATAAGCCACCGTGTGTGTGTGTGTGTGTGTGTGTGTGATAACCTTCAAGAAGTGCTGAATAAGATATCTCTCTCTCTCTCTCTCTCTTTCTCTCTCTCTTTCTCTCTCTCTTATGATTTCAGTGTTAATTAAAGCCCCAATTAAACTCAATAAACTCACAATTACATCCATTAACCCAAATTAAACAAAATTACCCACCCCTTACCAAAATTCTAATTATATGCATAATTATATTGAAAATAATAAAATAATATAATCATATAATTATATTTATATAGGTATAATTCTATATACACGAAAAACGAACAATGCTGTAAATTTTTTAAAGCATCAACAAATTTTACACGAAAAAACACATTAAGAATTTGTATACATTAATTTAATTTACACGAAAAACACATTAAGAATGATTATACATTATCACAAATTGCACGAAAAATAATAGTAATAATTAATAGTAACGAAATTATACAAATAACAAACTTTACCTTCACAAATTAGTATAGTAGTCTGTAGTATAGTTTCCTACTTAAAACAATAAAATCACATGTGAACGTGAAAACATTAGACAGTAAATTGTTTGAGATACCCATATGACTATTTATGATTATTATTAACCACGTCTGTATGTATGTATCCCAAAGTTGGCTAAAAAACGACTGACTCTGGGTTGGGTAGTGATGACGTGTGTGTGTGTCTGTCTGTCTGTCTGTCTATCTATCTAAATAAATAATAATATATAATATACCCACTATTATGCAGCTGCTAGCCAGACCTTGAACTTTTCACCTAGACTGTACCGTAATCACACGAGAAACTATTATTATATGCACTGAACACACAGGTTATAGGAAAGTCTTAAATATATACACACAAGTTATATAATTATACACACAAGTTATATATACACACAAGTTATATTATACACACAATTTATATATACACACAATTTATATATACACACAAGTTATATATACACCCAAGTTATATATACACACAACTTATAATATACACACAAGTTAAATATATATACACAACTTATCCACACCTGACAAAAATAAAAATAATAAATTATCTACCAGTGACGAGATAAACACAGGGTTAGATAACACACACACACACACACACACACACACACACATAATTCTGTTTTTATTTCTCTCTTACACACACCCACACCCACACACACACACACAATTATATATTTTTCTCTCTCTCTTTTACACACACATTCACACATAATTTTTTTTTTATTTCTCTTTTACACACACACACACACATAATTTTTTTTTTATTTCTCTCTTACACACACCCACACACACACACACACACAATTATATATTTTTCTCTCTCTCTTTTACACACACACTCACACATAATTATTTTTTTATTTCTCTCTTACACACACCCACACACACACACACACACACACAATTATATATTTTTCTCTCTCTCTCTTTTACACACACACTCACACACACATAATTCTGTTTTTTATTTCTCTCTTTTACACGCACCCACTCACACACACACAATTATATATTTTTCTCTCTCTCTTTTACACACACACTCACACATAATTCTTTTTTTATTTCTCTCTTACACACATCCACACACACACACACACAATTATATATTTTTCTCTCTCTCTTTTACACACACACACTCACACACACACACAATTATATATTTTTCTCTCTCTCTTACACACACACACACTCACACACACTCACATACACACACAATTCTTTCTTTCTCTCTCTATCTCTCTTTCTTACACACACACACACAATCACACACACACACACAATTTTTATCTTTTTTTTCTCTCTCTCTTACACACACACACACACACACACACACACACAAATCAATAAGGTATGATTTGTTGCTAAGATGGGTTTGAACAAGTTGTAGGAGTTTTTGAAGGCCCCTATGATCGTGTGTGAGAATTGGAGGCTTCTGATTCCTCCTGACTATGCCACGAAACAAGCTCCTTTCATATAGGTGTGTGTGTCTGTGTGTGTGTGTGTGTAAGAGAAAGAGAGAGAGAGAGAAAGAAAGAATTGAGTGTGTAAGATAAAAAGAGAGAAAGAAAGAATTGTGTGTGTGTAAGAGAGGAAAAAAAATAAGTCCATTGGACTGGTTGACGGTCGTGTATAAAGTATATAATACAATAAAATGGGCACTCCTGATCATGGATATACCAATATTTTTCCCATACGAGATGAAATTCATGAAAAATAAGGGTAAATAAGTGTTGGAGAAACATCCTACCTCACACTGTTTGGTGACGTCACCAGCCACAAGTGTACCAACAGCTACTATGGAGTTACTACACACAACACTAATAAATCTCTTTTCTGGAGCGTTTCCACTAATGTTTTGCACTTTGGGACAAAACACCATTGCTAGCTATTGACTGGCATGGTGAATATGAAGTATATCCTCCGTAAAAGCACAAGAATACCGCACATCTCCCCTAGAGATCATAATCTCTTGCTTTCCAAGGTAATAAAGCGTTGGTGCGGCCTAGGCGTCTGGTTGTTGACGTCACGGATACGCGCCTTCAACTTTCATTATGTGCAACTTTGATGGCTTTTATATGCCAAACAATATATTCCTTTGTCAAATAAATTACATAACAGGACAATTGAGCTTATTTATTAACGATATAAATTGTTTAATAGAACATTTTTTTGACCGTCAACCAGTCCAATGGACTGGTTGACGGTAAAAAAAAAGAGAGAGAGAGAAAAAAAGAAAGAATTCTGTGTGTGTGTGTATTTCCTTTATTATTTGAGTAGTTATTGAAATGGTTCTTTATATGTATAGAAAAGTATTATAATATTGTTATTTACATCTATATAGTGTAAATTACACTGTATTATTATAAAAATAAGCAATATACAATATATTATTCAAGTTAGGGGAGTAAGGTAAGGAGGGGAGGGAGTGAACTGGTAGGAACAGCCAGGATAAATGTTTAGTGGTAAGGATTGAAGGTCTATACGAGGGTGTTATCTTCGACCCTGGTGATGGTCGAAGATAATACCTTCCTGACTCTTAGTACGGGCCACAGTATTTAATAGTAATTAATTCTGAACACACCCTGTTGTTTTGTTGTGGTTAGCCAAGTACGTATGCACACACACACACACACACAAAGGAAGATCATTATTAGTGAGCACACACACACACACAAACAAAAGGAAGATCATTATTGGTTAACACACACCTGTTGTTGGAGCTGTTGGATGTTGTTTAGGGCCGGTTATTTTGACCATGGCCACGCTGATGCGCCGCCACTAGAAGATACCGTCTGCCCGTTGTAGCACCAGCTGGTCAGTGATACTATTACTGGTGACACGAATAGGGGAGTGGGGCAGCTTGGGTTGGTCAGGTATTCTCCAGAGAAACTTGTTCAGTGTTGGAGTGATGCAGGTGTCTTGGTAAGGCATTGAGGAACAGAGGTGCTCTTGTTACAAAGGCATTCATTCTCCTTCAGTGTGTTTATTCTGGAGGCCACCGCTCTGGGATGTGTTCTTTCCACACGGCAAAGTCGTCCCAGTCGTTGATGGGTAGTCGTGGATATATTGATGTTATTTGTATTACAGCCAGTGATGATTTTATATATGTATATGATGGCATACCTTTCTCTGCGCCTTTCCAGAGAGAACAGTTCAAGGGTTTGCACTCTTCTCCAGTAATCTTGGTGTTTGATGATAGTAATCTTACTAGTAAATGATGGTTGAACTGCCTCAGGTGATTGTTTCTCTCCCACTTTCCATAGAGACCAAAGTTGGCAACAATACTCCAATAGTGGAAGTACGAGTGATTTGTCGAGCGTCAGCATGGGAATACTATTGCGTCACATGTTCTAAAAGTGCACAGGATCCAACCAGTCTGGCTCCTTGCTTTTTTTATTGTGTTCGTTATGTTGTGTTGTAAAGTTTCCATCACAGGTGAAGGTAACACCAAGGTAACACCAAGGTCTCTTACACATTCTTTGGTGTCTATATTTGTACCATCCTGTGCGATATACACATGTGTAGCATTGTTTGTACCTTTGTTGTACAGTCGGCGGCATAAGTCGTGTCGCCTCACTTGCTTCACCGAGACAGGCAGTGTTCATGGACTCGAGAAATACACACGTTTTCTACACTTAATAATCTCGAGTCTATGAACATAGCGTGCCTCGGTGAAGCAAGTGAGGCGACAGGACTTTTGCCGCCGACTGTACAGCATATGTTCAAACTCCAAAATAATCCAGACCACAGAATCCTTCAGTATTACTAATAGGGAATCTGTTGCCTGGAGTAGTAGGGAGAATTCACAGAGCTCCAGTAAGGGCCCTCAACTATTTTAAAACTACAGGCCTAAGTTAGTATCTGTACAATTTCCTGTGGTTCCTTGGTGGGGTGGCCCTGCACATCTTTCAGTGGTCCAACACCAACCAATTTTCACTTTGCATTTCGTCACCGCGTATTTATAAAAATATTTGGGGTTTGTTTTTACGCGTGATACAGGTTGTGATTCTTTTCTTTCAGTCTCTGTTTCAACTGAAATTTTAAGTTTTCCTTCAATAGAGAAAATGTTATGTTCAATCTTGTGTTTAATTGATATGTCGGTAGTGTGTTTTCATTACACACACACACACACACACACACACACACACAGGATGTCAAGTATGCACACACACACACACACACACACACACACAAAAGGAAGGCAATTATTGGCGAGAACACATACACATACACACACACACAGAAACAAAAAAGGAAGAAAATTATTGGCGAGAATACACACACGCACACACACACACACGCAAGAAGAAGGCAAGGGAATAATTAGATGATTATGATGACCTGTTTAATATTGTGAGAATGTCATATCACACACACACACACACACACACACCGGAAGTAGGCAAGAAAGGAACATTTACAATGGTGACAATTACAATGTGTGTGATTGTGTGTGTGTGTGTGTGTGTGTGTGTGTGTGTGTGTGTGTGTGAGAGAGAGAGAGAGAGATAGTGTGTGTGTGTGTGTGTGTGTGTGTGTGTGTGTGTGTGTGTGTGTGTGTGAGATGCCAGAAACACATGCACTATCACAATTACACACAGGCAGCAACAGCAACAGCAGAAGGTCAAGGTGAAGGTGACCGACAGTGAAGAAAGGACAGTAGCAAACACGGAGGGAAGCAGTAGTGTTGGTGAAGGCTGAGTGAAAGCAACAACAGCAAGCACAGTGGAAAGGACAGCAAGCACAGAGGAAAGCAGAAGGGTAGAAAGAGGCTGAGTGGAAGTGATAGCAAGCATTAAAGAAAGCAGACAGACAGGAGAAAAAGTCTGAGTGGAACTGATAGCAAGCAAGCACTAAAGAAAGCAGAAGAACAGGAATTAAGGCGACAGAAAGAAAGTGACAGCAAGCAAGAAGGAAAATTTAGAAGTAAAAAGATACACTCTATAATCATTTAAACTACACGATCATGGGAGGTGGAAATAGAGTTGCTTTTTATTATACGATGTGTGAAAAGGAGGAGGAGGAGAAGGGGGAAGAAGAGGAGGAGGAGGAGAAGGAAGAGGAGGAGGAGAAGGAAGAGGAGGAGAGAATGGAGGAGGAGAAGAAGAAGGAAGAGGAGGAGGAGGAGAGAATGGAGGAGGAAGAGAAGGGGGAAGAGGAGGAGGAGGAAGAAGAAGTGAGAGATGAAAATAGATCTACTCTTTATTACACTATAAACGAAAATGAAAGTAAACAAAACGAGAAGATGAAGAAAAAAGAGAAAGAGGATGAGGAAGAGAAGGAAGAGAAGGAAGAGGAGGAAGAGAAGGAAGAGAAGGAAGAGGAGGAAGAGAAGGAAGAGGAAGAAACATCAACAAGCATCACTATCTACATGGGAAGAGAAGGGGAAGAGGGAGAGGAAGGAGAGGAAGATAATGATGATGAAGAGAGGGAGGGAAGTAACAGCCAACATATTCCATTAATGACAACCAACAAGAAGGAGAAGAAGAGGGAGAGAGAGGGGAGTGACAGCCAACAATCCCCCTTAATGACAGCCAAAAGGAAGAGAGAGGAGAGTGAGAGGAAGAGAGAGGAGAGTGAGAGGAAGAGAGAGGAAGTGGCTCTGGATGGTGGCTGGGCTTGGGTTGTTGCTCTCGCTTCATTCACAGTTATGGTAAGTTTAAAGTTAATTTTTATGTTTATGGAATTATTTTTTATGTTTTTCTCTATACATTTCAAATTAGAAGGTGTGTGTGTGTGTGTGTGTGTGTGTGTGTGTGTGTGTGTGTGTGTGTGTATGTGTGTGTGTGTGTGTGTGTGTGTGTGTGTGTGTGAGAGAGAGAGAGTAATGAACAGCTGCTTGTAATAAAATGATAGTAAAATATGGTACTAAACATACAGTAATTATTGGAAAGTTTCTCAGCTAACTAACAGAGGGAAGGAGTCTAAAAACCCTTAACCCTTTCCCATCCGACCCCTGTGGATATTTCGATTTTGCGTGTTAGTTAAAGCACAGCGAGTCGATAAGTTTCACCGACAATAGAAAACAAAAAAACTGTATTTACCCGTTTATTGAAGTTTTATTGGTTTTCGTGTTTCTTTGTTTTGATTCGTTCGAGGAATTTTAGAATTTTATAAACTATAGGTGATACGATGGCTACAGACACCAGATTTAAGAGTAATTTCTACATTACAGTGCTTAACAAAAGTCTGTGCCGCTTGTAAACAAAATCAACCAAGTACGATTGTCAAAATGTTTGTTTTTACGTGTGGAAAAGGAGTAGTACACAAACTGATTTGTATTATTATTATTATCATTATTATTATTATATTTGCTCATTATAATTATTTTTCATTATCATTATTTTTCATTATCATTATATTTCATTATCATTATTTTTCATTATCATTATATTTCATTATCATTATTTTTCATTATCATTATTTTTCATTATCATTATTTTTCATTATCATTATTTTTCATTATCATTATTTTTCATTATCATTATTTTTCATTATCATTATTTTTCATTATCATTATTTTTCATTATCATTATTTTTCATTATCATTATTTTTCATTATCATTATTATTAATATTTCAATTATTGTCGTGGTCATCACAATAATTATCTATTCTAAGGCTCATAAAATATTGCTGATTAACAAGTTTATCTATAGAGTATGTGTTGATAACGTGGCGTCTTACAAGGTCAGTGCAGAGAGAGAGAGAGAGAGAGAGAGAGAGAGAGAGAGAGAGAAAGAGATGAGAGAAAGAGATGAAAGAGACAGATGGAGTGTTTTATATATACATAGATTTTCGTGTTTATAAATACATTCCCGTGTATACAAAAACCAAAAATGAAACCCTTCCCTCGTTTCCTTCTTTCAGTTCGTGGGGGCCATACCAGGAGTGAGCTTCGGCATCATCTTTTCACGTTTCCTGGTGGACTTAGGTACCTCATCAACCCTAACAGCATGGATCTTCAACTTGGGTCTCTCGTTCAGCGGCATTATGAACTTACTGACGGGGCCTTTGGTGGACGAGTTTGGATGGAGGGCTGTGTGTTTTGTGTCTACGTGTGTGATAGGCTTGGGTTATATCATCTCTGCCTTTGCTACCTCACCCTGGTTTCTTCTCTTCTCATTCTCCGTTGTGATGGGTAGGTATTTAATTTTAAAGGTGTAGGTATTTAATTAAAGGTGTAGGTATTTAATTAAAGGTGTAGGTATTCAATTAAAAGTGTAGGTATTTAATTAAAGGTGTAGGTATTTAATTTTAAAGGAGTAGGTATTTAATTAAAAGTGTAGGTATTTAATTAAAGGAATAGGTATTCAATTAAAAGTGTAGGTATTTAATTAAAAGTGTAGGTATTTAATTAAAGGTGTAGGTATTTAATTAAAGGTGTAGGTATTTAATTAAAAGTGTAGGTATTTAATTAAAAGTGTAGGTATTTAATTAAAGGGGTAGGAATTTAATTAAAGGGGTAGGAATTTAATTAAAGGGGTAGGTATTTAATTAAAGGGATAGGTATTTAATTAAAGGTGTAGGTATTTAATTAAAGGTGTAATTAAAGGTGTAGGTAGCCATATCTCGGGACTCACTTGAACTACAGACTTCTACATTTGATATTGTAGTATTTAGCAAGGCCTAAATTTTGACCTATATTCGATCTTGAAAAGATTAATGACCTTTAAAATCGCCTGAAGGTCAAGTTGAAGGTCAAATATGAAGTTTTTCCGATTTTTATCTGGCATTGACGAAGGTTTGCATTGTCTGAAGGCTTCCATTCTTGTTGTTGTTATTGTTGTTGTTGTTGTTGTTGTAGACGTGGTGTATTTTGAGACCTACTATTTATTGTGTGTGTGTCTTTTCAGGGTGTATGATTGAGACTCCCTTATCATGTGTGTGTGTCTTTTCAGGGTGTATGATTGAGACTCCCATGACCACCGTATTCCTCCTCCTGCCTCTCTACTTCAGCCGCTGGAGAAACCTGGCCAGCGCCTTCGTCATGTCAGGCGTCAGTATGAGTCAGATTGTGATGCCCCTGGTGATTACATACCTTCAGGAGGAGTATGGCTTCAGGGGCGCCACTCTTATCATTGGGGCCATCGTGTTTAATGGTTGTGTGGCAGCCATGGTCCTACATCCTCCTCAGTGGCATCAGTCCACTCAATACTCCATAATCAACAATGAGTCATCGTTAGTTACCAAAGAGTCATCGTTACCTATCAAAGAGTCATCGTTAGTCATCAAAGAGTCATCGTTAGTCACCAAAGAGTCATCGTTACCTAACAAAGAGTCATCGTTAGTCACCAAAGAGTCATCGTTAGTCATCAAAGAGTCATCGTCGTTACCTATCAAAGAGTCATCGTTAGTCATCAAAGAGTCATCGTTACCTATCAAAGAGTCATCGTTACCCACCAAAGAGTCATCGTTAGTTATCAAAGAGTCATCGTTAGCTATCAAAGAGTCATCGTTAGTCATCAAAGAGTCATCGTTAGCCACCAAAGAGTCATCGTTAGTCATCAAAGAGTCATCATCGTTACCCATCACCTATAAGTCATCGTTACCTACCAAAGAGTCATCGTTACCCATCAAAAAGTCATCGTCGTTACCTACCAAAGAGTCATCGTCGTTATCTACCAAAGAGTCATCGTCGTTACCTACCAAAGAGTCATCGTCGTTACCCATCAAAGAGTCATCGTCGTTACCCACCAAAGAGTCATCGTCGTTACCCACCAAAGAGTCATCGTCGTTACCCACCAAAGAGTCATCGTCGTTACCCACCAAAGAGTCATCGTCGTTACCCATCAAAGAGTCATCGTCGTTACCCACCAAAGAGTCATCGTCGTTACCCATCAAAGAGTCATCGTCGTTACCCACCAAAGAGTCATCGTCGTTACCCACCAAAGAGTCATCGTCGTTACCCACCAAAGAGTCATCGTCGTTACCCATCAAAGAGTCATCGTCGTTACCCATCACCTATAAGTCATCGTTAGCCACGACCAAAGAGTCATCGTCAATAGTCACAACTCGTCATCATTCCACCAACAATAACAACAACAAATCACCACCATACACCAACAACATCAACAACAATCCACCATCAATCACCACCAACACCAACAACAACAAACCACTTTCAATCACCACCAACACCAACAACAAACCAATCACCACCAACACTACCACCAACAAACCATCCAACAACAAATCACCACCATTATCACTCACCACCGAACCACCACCATCATCAATCACTAACAACACCACCAACAACAACAACAACAAACCACCACCACCATCATCAATCACTAACACCAACAGCAACAACAACACCAACAACAAACCACCACCACCATTATCACTCACCACCAACACCAACAACAAACCACCACCACCACCACCATCATCAATCACTAACAACACCAACAACAACAACAAACAACCATTCACTAACCCCAACACCAACAACAACAACATCAACCCCAACAGCAGAAGCAGCAGTACCGGTAGTAGTTTAACACGCCTTCTGACCACCACAAAACAACAAATGCACTACATGAGATCCCCAAGTATCGTCCTCACAGGTCTGGCACTGGGAAATATGTACGTGATGATTTACAACTTCTTCACTCTCGTCCCGTTTGCCATGAAGCAGGTTGGGTTTAGCCAGTTAGATGCCTCGTATTGTATGGGGGTGTCTGGACTGTGTAACCTCGCGTGTAGGATACTGACCGGGCTCCTAAGTTGGTTCCCTAATGTGAGGGTTAGTCGTGTGTTCTTCTTTGGCTCCTTCCTTGCTTCAATGGGGATTATTGGTAGGTATTTATGTGCTTATTATATATGTGTGATGTTAAATATTCACTATCAACATAGTCTAACTTACTAGCCGTGTATATTCATTATTATATTCTACTTTCTATCTTTCTATTGCAGGGTTTAATGTTTTTGAGAGTCTGGGTATGTGTGATGTTAAATATTCACTATCAACATAGACTAACTTACTAGCCCGTGTATATTCATTATTATATTCTACTTTCTATCTTCCTATTTCAGGGTTTAGTGTTGCTGAGAGTCTGATCTGGAGGGTTATCACTTTAAGTATGTGTGGTGCTGGCTATGGTTTGGCTTCATCTACTTTTTACCTCGTCATCATTGAGTTGGTTGGTTTGTCGTTGATGTCACCAACTTTGTGTATTGGTGGTTTCCTCATGGGTTTACAGTACCTCGTTATGGGACCAATGGCAGGTTAGTGTAGCCTATATTACTTGAAGTGTGTGTGTATGTGTGTGTTTCTGTCAGTGTGTGTCTCGTGTGTGTATGTGTCGTGGCAATATTTGAAGGACTCATTTACCTCCAATTTTGACTACATCACCACAAGGTTCTTAATTTAGTTAGTGATACAAACTTGAAATACAACATTTTCTGCTGCTCTGACTATGCGATAATAGAAAATAAAAAAAAATCTCTGCTTTAGGGTATACTCTTGAATTTTGGTGATTTTTTTTATACTGACGAAAATCGGGCTTGCGCCCTCCCAACCTCCAATAACGTAACCATGAAACAGACTTTATTTTGGCCAAAGAATTTTCTCATCTATACAGGTGATACTGGATCTTCCTTCCTAGAAAGGGTAGATATATGTCACAAGACAGCCCATATAAAATATTATGCCATTCTGAAGAATATTTCACTGTTTATCAATATGGGATTTGTTTCGTGGCATAGTTTGAATGAATCAGTAGCCCACCAATTTTAATCTAATTAGAAAAAGATAATTATATTCCTGAGAATCAATGAGTTCATGTGTGATGGTGGTGGACCAGAGACCAAGGAGTGTTGGAGAACAACGGAACAGAATCCGTAAAAGGGAGTCTTCTAAACCTCTCTCAACGTTGAGAATGGTTTGGAAAATTCACTTGTTCGAACACTGTTCATTTGTTTTCAAACACTCTTTGGACCCTAGCTGGTCTATTACCATCACCCATGGCTGTACAACATATAACTATAATTGACTATACATTTATTATTATTATTATTATTATTATTATTATTATTATTATTATTATTATTATTATTAGTAGTAGTAGTAGTAGTAGTAGTAGTAGTAGTAGTAGTAGTAGTAGTAGTAGTAGTAGTAGTAGTAGTAGTAGTAGTAGTAGTAGTAGTAGTAGTAGTATTATCTCTGTTGTCATTCTATTTTCATTAAGGTTTGGTTCGTGATTGGAGTGAGAGTTACACAGTGAGTTTGTTGTTCTGTGCTGGATGTCTGTTGACCAGTTCCATAGTCGTCTTCCTCCTGCCTAACATAATGGCACACGAACGACGTACCAACACTACCAAACCTACAACAACACCAGTATGAAGGAACCTGGGAAACCACACAATGTACACTACCAACAACAACAACAACAACAACAATAACTACAACAACAACAATAACAACAACAATAGCTACAACAACAAATGTATGAAGGAGCCTGGGAAACCGAACGTCCAAACCTACAACAACAACAATAACTACAACAATAAAAACAACAACAACAATAACTACAACAATAAAAACAACAACAACAATAAAAACAACAACAACAATAACTACAACAATAAAAACAACAACAATAACTACAACAATAAAAACAACAACAACAACAATAACTACAACAATAAAAACAACAACAATAACAATAACTACAACAATAAAAACAACAACAATAACAATAACTACAACAATAAAAACAACAACAACAACAATAACTACAACAATAAAAACAACAACAACAACAATAACTACAACAATAAAAACAACAACAATAACAATAACTACAACAATAAAAACAACAACAATAACAATAACTACAACAATAAAAACAACAACAACAACAATAACTACAACAATAAAAACAACAACAATAACTACATCAATAAAAACAACAACAACTGTATGAAGAAGGCTGGGAAATCATAATCTAATATTTGACTATGTGTGTGTGTACAGTTGGCTATATGAATTCTTATACAGGCTATAATTATGGAAATAGAGGTTATTCTTTATTATTGTGGAATTACTGTAATTGAATGAATGGTCTACCAATTAACTCATTCGGTTATTTTTTTATTTTTTTTTTAACGCAAAATTATTAAGGAAATATTTGTTAAGTACATTTTTGTTAGGGAATTATTTAAGGAATTTTTGTATTTAAGCAAGATTATTATTAATTTAAGGAATTTTGTATTTAAGCAAAATTATTATTAATTTAAGGAAATATTTGTTAAGGAAATTTTTGTAAGGATTTTTTTTCTTTTTTTCTTTTTGTACGGAAATAATTGTTAAGGAAAGGTCATATTACATTTCTGCTTTGAACTGTACATGTAGGCTACCTAAAACAATGTCGAAAGGTCAAATTAATTATAATCACCAACAAATATAATAATAACCCTTATTCTACTACAAAATAAGGTATATATATATATTTTTTTTAATAAAAGGTATTACAGTATTATTATTTAATATTTACTTGCATATTAAGCTTACCCCGACTTTCAAGTGACATACTTCTATAATGACTTACCTAACGATTATTAATAGAATAGTATGAGCCGACAGTTATTATTATTATTATTATTATTATTATTATTTTTTTTTTTTTTTATTTTTTTTTTTTTTTTTTTTTTTAAATAATTCAGAATGAGAACAAAGTAGATTTAAAAAAAAAAAAAAAAGTATATATAAACGTCAACATGTCCGTAGTACCATTCCTCCCTCCTTCCCTCCCTCCCGTCTCTACTAACTAAATTTGTAAATTATGTCACTATAGTAAACGCTCACTTGAAGGGGGTGGGAGTAGGGGACAGGCTTGGGGGGGGGACTAGGGGGTGTGGGAGTAGGGGACAGGCTTGGGGGGGGGGGGGACTGAGGGGGGCGAGGGGGTGTATAGAGTATTTTATGCTTAAAATTACATAAGGAAGCAAAGGTTTAATTTTGGGGAGAAACTCATGATACACCCTGTATATACAATTAAAAATACAAGTTAAATAATATAACTGTTCTTCAGAAACATAAAAAATAAAAATTATAATAGTGTACTCACCCCTCTCTGCATGTGTGTGTGTGTGTGTGTGTTTCCTTCTCAGCCAAACAGAACCAGGAAAAAAAAAAAAAAAAAAAAAAAAAAAAAAAAACATAATAATAATAATAATAATAATAATAATGGTGTTCTGTTGTTGCTTGGAATAGTTTGGAGGAATCAGTTGCTCCAGATTTGCCAACACTGTACTGGAGGAATCTTTATCTCCAAATTTTCCTCACTATAAACAATAATAGTCAGAATAATTTTTTTTAGCTTCACTTGTAAACATAATTTCTTCACTTAATCATTCGTAAACTAATTAAAAACATAATCACTTCATTTAATTAATCATAATAATTTCACTTAATCATAATAATTTCATTTAATCATAATAATTTCACTTAATCGTAATAATTTCACTTAATCATAATAATTTCATTTAATCATAATAATTTCACTTTATCATAATAATTTCACTTAATCATAATTATTTCACTTAATCATAATAATTTCACTTAATCATAATAATTTCACTTAATTATAATAATTTCACTTAATCATAATAATTTCACTTAATCATAATAATTTCACTTTATCATAATAATTTCACTTAATCATAATAATTTCACTTAATCATAATCACTTTAGGATCACTTGTAAACTTAATTAAAAACATAATCACTTCACTTAATTAAATTCGTAACTTGAAAACTTAATCGTAATTTCTTTGGGTTTCACTTGAATACTTAAAAATAATTTCTTTCGGTTCACTTAGGTATTTAAAACGTAATTTCTTTGGGTTTCACTTGGGCACTTAAACACATTTTCTTTGAATTTATTTTGGGTTCAACTTAGGTACCGAAACATAATTTCTTTGGGGTTCACTTAGGTACCGAAACATAATTTATTTGGGGTTCACTTTGATATTTAAAACCTAATTTCTTTGGGGTTCACTTAGGTATTTAAAACGTAATTTCTTTGGGGTTCACTTTGATATTTAAAACCTAATTTCTTGGGGTTCACTTTGAGTATTTAAAACCTAATTTATTTGGGGTTCACTTGGGTATTTAAAACCATAATTTATTTGGGGTTCAACTTAGGTACCGAAACATAATTCATTTGGGGTTCACTTGGGTATTTAAAACCTAATTTCTTGGGGTTCACTTTGAGTTGACTCGGGTACGTAAGGGGAGGATACAGTATTGGTAAATCCGAAGCAAATTATTCCACCAAACTATTCCAAGTAACAGAACACCATTATTTTTGTTAATTTGGGTCTGTTTTCTGGGATACTTTGGAGGAATCAAGGCACTCCAATGTAGCCAAAGTATACCCTCCCCTTAAACATAAACACTTTTTAGATTCAATTAAAAACCCTGTGATTGGGGATGTGAATTAACTCGAGGCTTCGAATAATTCCTCCTGACTATGCCACAAAAAAAAAAAAAAAAAAAAAAAAAAAAAAAAAGTTCCTTCCATATAGGTGTGTGTGTGTGTGTGTGTGTGTTTCGTGGCAATATCTGAAGGACTCATTTATCTCCAAACAAGCTCCTTCCATATAGGTGTGTGTGTGTGTGTGTGTGTGTATGTCGTGGCAATATTTGAAGGACTCATTTACCTCCAATTTTCAGACTACATCACACACACACACACACACACACACACACACAAGGTCCCTTTAAGGTGGTATAGGTAATTCACTTTTGGCCAGGAAACAACAGGACCAGTAGATGAAAAAAAAAATAAAAAAATAATAATAATAATAATGGTGTTCTGTTGTTGTTGTTGCTTAGAATAAATAGTTAATGAAATATTCTACTAGCCTGCATTTTTTTTCCTACTTGACGTAATCTTTTATCACCAAACATAATGACTGATAATGTAATCTATCTATTTAATCTATTTATTTAATCTATTTTGTTGCCTCAGTCCACAATTTATTTATTTGTTAATGCATAGTTATTATTCAAGGGGGTGCGGGGTTAGGGGACAGGCTTGGGGGTGGGGTGGGGGGAGTTAGGAGTGTGAGGGAATAGGGGTATAGACTTTCAACCCCCCCCCCTCCAGCCTCTCTCTCTCTCTCTCTCTCACACACACACACACACACACACTCTCCCTCTCTCATTCTCATACACACACATCCATTTTACAGGTGAGGTGGTTGTAAGAAAATTATATCAACGTGTGTGTCATTGTTAGCCCTAGTGGTTGGGATTATAACTTTACAGGTGAAGTGGCTGTAAGGAAATGATATCGACGTGTATATTAGTGATTGAGATTACTACTCTACAGGTGAGGTGGCTGTAAGAAGATGATATCCTCGTGTATGTTATTGTTAGCCCTAGTGGTTGAGATTATCAATTTACAGGTGAGGTGGCTGTAAGGAAATGATATCCACGTGTATATTAGTGGTTGAGATTACTACTTTACAGGTGAGGTGGCTGTAAGGAAATGATATCCACGTGTATATTAGTGATTGAGATTACTACTTTACAGGTGAGGTGGCTGTAAGAAAATGATATCGACGTGTGTGTTACTGTTAGCCCTAGTGGTTGAGATTATAACATTACAGGCGAAGTGGCTGTAAGAAAATGATATCCACGTGTAAATTAGTGGTTGAGATTACTACTTTACAGGTGAGGTGGCTGTAAAAGATGATATCCTCGTGTGTGTTACTGTTAGCCCTAGTGGTTGGGTTAGTATGGGTGTATTCCAAGAGGCGACACAATTACTGGGCCTCTAGAGGAGTTGTCACACCTCCCACCACCTTCCTACTTGGACACATGCATAAGATGAGGAAAATAAACCAAAACAGGATGGCATTTGATTATGAGGTAAGTGTGTGTTTGTGTGTGTGTAAGATGGTATTTGATGTATGTGTGTATGAAGTAAATGTATGTGTATGTGTATGTGTGTGTGTGTGTGTATGTGTGTGTATGTGTGTGTGAAGTAACAAAACAGGATTGCATTTGATATTGAGTTAAGTTGTATAATTGTGTAATGTATGTATATATTTCCACTACACATACATACATACATACACCAAATTCTAAACCACTACTTATATACTGTAATGTAAGTATATTTACAATTCGCACTATACAGGTATACACCAAATACGGAGCTTCGAACAGTTACTGCGGATATTACAGTCTTCACGAACCTATTCTTATGGTGGGTAATCCCGAACTCATCAAACACATCATGGTTAAAGACTTCGACCACTTCACAGACAGACGCACCTTCCAACTCAAACAGGGGAGGGACAAATATCTCCACAACATGCTGAGTGGTAAGACTGGACACGAGTGGAAGGCCCTCAGATCACTCGTGTCTCCCATCTTCACATCTGGGAAAATTAAACACATGTATCCACTCGTGTGTAAGAATGCTAATGTGTTGGTGGCCCATTCCTTACGACAGGCTGCTCAACAACCCTATGTGGATATGAAGGTGAACTTTGGCTGCTACTCCATCGATACCATAGCCTCGTGTGCCTTCGGAATTGAATGCAACTCCCTGGGGGGAAACAATAATAGTAATAATAATAGTAATAATAATAGTAACAAAAACACATGGGACGGAAATTCAGACTTTGCCAGGAACGCAGACGTCTTCTTTCAAAAGGGTCCCCGTAAGATATTGAAGTTCCTCGCTCTCTCCATGTTCCCAAGTATTACCCGACTCTTCAATCTCACCTACACCGGGCCCGAGGTGGACTTCTTCAGAGAGGTGATCGAGAAAGCCCTGGCCATGAGGAGGGAAGGTGATGTGAAGAGAGGGGATTTTCTCGACTTGATACTTGAGGCGCGGGGAACCACCAAAGAGGAACAGTTCAAAAATAAAGAAGGTGATGTGGAGAGAAGACTTGTTCGTTGGTTTGAGAGAGAGAGAGAGAGAGAGAGAGAGAGAGAGAGAGAGAGAAATATGGTGTGTGTGTGTGTGTGTTGAATACTATACGAATGAATATGGAAAGAATTGATATTATGCTGTGTTTGTGTGTTAATATTCATTTCCTTTCCTTTCCTCCTTGTTGTATATAGTTCAAAGTGACCACAGCATATATGAAATTAACCCTCTTTATCTTTTCTTTCGTTGGTATTTGATGCAGTTCTGACAAAATAAAAATAAAACTGCTTTCCTCATCTTTCCACCACAGTTCTGAGTGACCACAGTATATATTCAATTAACACTATTTATCTTTTATTTCCTCATCTTTCCTCCACAGTTCTGAGTGACCACAGTATATATTCAATTGTTAACACTATTTATCTTTTATTTCCTCATCTTTCCACCACAGTTCTGAGTGACCACAGTATATATTATTCAATTAACACTGTTTATCTTTCATTTCCTCATCTTTCCTCCACAGTTCTGAGTGACCACAGTATATATTCAATTAACACTATTTATCTTTTATTTCCTCATCTTTCCACCACAGTTCTGAGTGACCACAGTATTTATTCAATTGTTAACACTGTTTATCTTTCATTTCGTCATCTTTCCACCACAGTTCTGAGTGACCACAGTATATATTCAATTAACACTGTTTATCTTTTATTTCCTCATCTTTCCACCACAGTTCTGAGTGACGACAGTATAGTTTCCCAGAGTATGTTGTTCTTGGTGACTGGCTACGATACCACAGCCTCGGCCCTCTCCTTCTGCTCCTATGAACTGGCCAGGAACCCCAGTGAACAACAACGCCTGAGGGACGAACTGAGAGGCCTGGTGGTAAAGGAAGGGAAGGAAGGGGATGGATATAACCTCACCTATGAAGCCATTATGGAAGCGAAGTTCCTCAATGCTTGTATGAATGGTTAGTTGGTTGGATGGATGGATGGTTAGTTAGTTGGTTGGTTGGTTGGTTGGTTTGTTAGTTGGTTGAATGGTTGGTTAGTTAGTTAGTTGGTTAGTTGGTTGGTTAGATGGTTGGTTAGTTAGTTAGTTAGTTGGTTAGTTGGTTGGTTGAATGGTTAGTTAGTTGGTTAGTATGTTAGTTAGTTGGTTAGTTAGTTAGTATGTTAGTTAGTTAGTCAGTTAGAAAAATTGATTACTTTGTCAGTCAGGGGAGGAGGGAGAGTCAATAGAAAATTCATATACACAACCCTTATATATAAAAAGGGCGGATTTATATATTTTTAAAGGGGAAGATATCTTTTTTTTTTTTTGTAGATTAGATTGCTTTTGATTCCTCCAAACGATGTCACGAAACAGATCTCCTATCATAACAACATACAGGTCGTTTGTTAACTGGGATAGTTTGGAGGAATCAGCAGCAGCAGCCTTAAAAAAAAAAAAAAAAAAAAAAAAAAAAAAAAAAAATAATCTCACTTTAATGTTTTTTTGTTATTTATTTTTTTGTAATCCATTTTTTTTTTTTTTTTTTTTTTTTTTCAGAGACACTTAGGATGTACCCACCCTTAGTAAGGACTGAGAGGATCTGCACCAAGGCTTATCAGTGAGTAACTTCATTTAAGGGGGTGCGGGAGTAGGGGACAGGCATGGGAGGGGTGGGGGAATAGAGGGATAGGCTTGGGAGGGGGGAGTAGGGGACAGGCTTGGGGTGGGTGCGGGAATTATTACAAAAATAATAATAATAATAAAAATATATATATATATTTAAAAAAATATATATATATTATTTAAAAAAAATATAAAAAACTATTAAAAAACGACGGCGGCGGCGACGGAGTGGCGGGGGCGGGGGCGGTGGCGCCGGGGCGGCGGCGGCGGCGGCGGCGGCGGCGGCGGCGGCGACGGGGCGGCGCGGCGCGGGCGGCGGCGGCGGGGGAAAAAAAAAACAATGGTTACAGAGGGGGTACCATGGATTTCATACTGAACACTCCAGCTGTCTTAGTAGGGTCGACACAATACCAATTAAAGTATCGAAGCTGTTATCAAAATCATTCATTCGTGGTTCATTCTGTATCGCGCAGGTGTAACCAGTTTTTGTTTTTGCTGAATACGAAAAAAATAATATATATATACTCACCCTTCAGGTATTATTGTTATTATTCTTAGGGTTCCTGGTTCCAATGTGTTTGTTATCTCTTAATTGAACATATCTTTCATTTGAGAAGGATCGGGGGGTGGGGGGTATTATTATTATTATTATTATTATTATTATTATTATTATTATTATTATTATTATTATTATTATTATTAGGGTTCCTGGTTCCAATGTCTACCTGAAGCCCGGTGATGCAGTACAAATCCCCATCTGGTGTATCCAACAAGACCCCGAGTACTGGCCTCATCCCCAAGTCTTCACACCTGATAGATTCATGCCTCACAATAAACACAATATACAAAGCTTCACTCACCTGCCTTTTGGTATGGGACCTCGAAATTGTATTGGTGAGTGTTGTTATTAATTCTGAGTATGTATGTCTCAGTATGTGTGTGTGTGTGTATCTAAGCCTGTGTCTGTATCTGTGTCTGTGTGTGTGTGTGTCTAAGCCTTTGTGTGTGTGTGTATGTAAGCCTTTATGTGTGTGTGTATCTAAGTCTGTGTCTGTGTGTGTGTCTGTGTGTGTCTAAGCCTTTGTGTGTGTGTGTGTATGTAAGCCTTTGTGTGTGTGTGTGTTTCTAAGCCTGTGTCTGTGTGTATGTAAGTCTGTGTGTGTGTATGTAAGCCTGTGTGTGTGTATCTAAGTCTGTGTCTGTGTGTATGTGTATCTAAGCCTGTGTGTGTGTATCTAAGTCTGTGTCTGTGTGTATGTGTATCTAAGCCTGTGTGTGTGTGTCTAAGCCTGTGGCCATGGTAACTTATTAATTGTTGTTATTATTAGTAGTATTACAGTACAGTATTATTATGTTGTTGTTTGTGTTGTTATTATTATTATTGTTGTTGTTCTAGCGATGAGGTTTGCGTTACTGGAGGCCATGGTAACTTACTAATTGTTGTTATTATTAGTAGTATTACAGTATTATTATGTTGTTGTGTTTGTGTTACTATTGTTATTGTTGTTGTTCCAGCGATGAGGTTTGCATTACTGGAGGCCATGGTAACTTATTAATTGTTGTTATTAGTAGTAGTATTACAGTACAGTATTATTATGTTGTTGTTATTATTAGTAGTATTACAGTATTATTATGTTTTTTGTGTTACTATTATTATTGTTGTCGTTCCAGCGATGAGGTTTGCGTTACTGGAGGCCATGGTAACTTATTAATTGTTGTTGTTGTGTTTGTGTTACTATTGTTATTGTTATTGTTCCAGCGATGAGGTTTGCATTACTGGAGGCCATGGTAACTTACTAATTGTTGTTATTATTATTATTGTTGTTGTTTGTGTTACTATTATTACAGTACAGTATTATTATGTTGTTGTTTGTGTTGTTATTATTATTGTTATTGTTGGTGTTCTAGCGATGAGGTTTGCATTACTGGAGGCCATGGTAACTTACTAATTGTTGTTGTTGTGTTTGTGTTACTATTGTTATTGTTGTTGTTCCAGCGATGAGGTTTGCGTTACTGGAGGCCATGGTAACTTACTAATTGTTGTTGTTGTGTGTGTTACTATTGTTATTGTTGTTGTTCCAGCGATGAGGTTTGCATTACTGGAGGCCATGGTAACTTACTAATTGTTGTTATTATTATTATTGTTGTTGTTCGTGTTACTATTATTATTGTTGTCGTTCCAGCGATGAGGTTTGCGTTACTGGAGGCCATGGTAACTTACTAATTGTTGTTATTATTAGTAGTATTACAGTACAGTATTAGTATGTTGTTGTTTGTGTTGTTATTATTATTGTTGTTGTTCCAGCGATGAGGTTTGCGTTACTGGAGGCCATGGTAACTTATTAATTGTTGTTATTATTGTTATTGTTGTCGTTCCAGCGATGAGGTTTGCGTTACTGGAGGCCATGGTAGCGTTGGCCAAGTTGGTGTTGTCAGCTGAGTTGAGTTTATCACCGGGACAAGACACACTGGTACTGGAACTAGGACCAGGAGTTATCAGACCTAAACATGGGGTCAAACTTGTACTTAAACCTATTGTCAAGGAGTAGGAGGAGGTGGTAGAGGAGGAGGAGTGTGTGAGAGAGAGTTGGGAATAGGAGGAGTGTGTGAGAGAGTTGGAGTAGGAGGAGTGTGTGAGAGAGTGAGTTTGGAATAGGAGGAGTGTGTGAGAGTGAGTTTGGAATAGGAGGAGTGTGAGAGAGAGCTTGGAGTAGGAAGAGTGTGAGAGAGAGTTGGAGTAGGAAGAGTGTGAGAGAGAGTTGGAGTAGGAGGAGTGTGTGAGAGAGCTTGGAGTAGGAGGAGGAGGAGGAGGAGGAGGAGGAGGAGGAGGAGGAGGAGGAGGAGGAGGAGGAGGAGGAGGAGGAGGAGGAGAAGGAGTGTGTGAGAGAGAGTTTGGAATAGGAGGAGTGTGTGAGAGAGTTTGGAATAGGAGGAGTGTGTGAGAGAGAGTTTGGAATAGGAGGAGTGTGTGAGAGAGAGTTTGGAATAGGAGGAGTGTGTGAGAGTGAGTTTGGAATAGGAGGAGTGTGAGAGAGAGATTATTATTATTATTATTATTATTATTATTATTATTATTACTGTATATTGTAGTAATAATAAAAAAGTACTAATGTGGTCTTCACTTTATTTATCATTATTATTTATTAATTATTATAGCCAAAATACATACATATGGATTGATCAGAAGACCTAATTAGGATTATAATTAATATATATATTATCATATCACAGGTAGAACAACGATACCACCTTAAATAAAACTATATTATTTAATTAATTACCTACTTAATATCCCTACATTAAATTATTCCATTAATTACCCCCTACATTAAATTACTCCATTAATTATTACCCCTATATTAATTACCCCTTACATTAATTACTCCTATATTAATTACCCCCTATATTAATTACCCCCTACATTAATTACCCCTACATTAATTACCCCTATATTAATTACCCCTTATATTAATTACCCAATATATTAATTACCCCTATATTAATTACCCCTATATTAATTACCCCCTATATTAATTACCCCTATATTAATTACCCCCTATATTAATTACCCCCTATATTAATTAAGATTGGTTTGGCAAAGTCACTAATAAGCATAAATAAATAATTACAATATCATTATCTTTCTAAAACAATATTTCATACAGTATACATTTCTTTTTTCTCTATACTAATTACCAAGATATTATATAATTATATATTAAAAAAAAAATTGCATATTATAAAATACACTAACTATTTATTTATTTGTTTGTTATTTTTTTTTTTTTTTAGCAGCTATGAAGGCATAATTATTATTTTTATTATTATTATTATATTTTTTTCAAAGTCTGATGGTTTATTTACATGTCCATATTAATTAAGGGTGTAGTATGTATGTATGTATGTATGTATGTATGTATGTATGTATGTATGTATGTATGTATGTATGTATGTATGTATGTATGTATGTATGTATGTATGTATGTATGTATGTATGTATGTATGTATGTATGTATGTATGTATGTATGTATGTATGTATGTATGTATGTATGTATGTATGTATGTATGTATGTATGTATGTATGTATGTATGTATGTATGTATGTATGTATGTATGTATGTATGTATGTATGTATGTATGTATGTATGTATGTATGTATGTATGTATGTATGTATGTATGTATGTATGTATGTATGTATGTATGTATGTACAGTCGCAACACATAGTTCTTAAACAGATGTCTCTTTATGCCTTGGTAAAGGACTAAAGTTGATTCCACAGTGGTATTGGTTTGTAAGCTTCCCAACCAACCAACCCACCAACCAACCACACTTGTAAGGCTTCATTATTTTCCAAAAGCTGAGTATCCACATTCACAAAATCTATCCAACAGTTAGATAATGATAATCACTACATAGTTAATGAATTTGGTGAATAAATTACATAATATTATAGTTTACTCACCAAATTCATTAAATAATTCACCCATAAATCATTAACACGACTAACATTCTTTTGTTTGTATGCTTACAAACCAAATACATTAAATAATTCACCTCTAAGTCATTTACACGGCTAAGATTCTTTTGTTTGTATGCTTACAAACCAAATACATTAAATAATTCACCCACAAGTCTTTTACACGGCTAACATTCTTTTGTTTGCGTGCTTACAAACCAATACTAACCAACCACTTTGGAATCGACCCTGTGTGTTGCGACAGTATAAAAGGATACCATTATTATTATTGTTTTTAATTTGGCCCTGTTTCCTGGCATATTTTGGAGGAATTGAGGCAACCCAGTCAACTATTTAATTCACCCGGTGTATGATGTATATAGTCAGAAAATTGGAGGTAAACGAATCCTTCAAATATTGCCACGAAACACACACACACTTATATAGAAGGAGTTTGTTTGTTTCGTGTCTAATTTTTTTCATACACAATCACTGGGTTCTTAAATATATACTATTCCCTTAATTAATAAATGACATATTAATAGAACTACAATGAATATGTGTGTGTAAATATATATACATAAATATGTACATGTAAATATCTATATACTGTAAATTATGTACGTTTAAATATGCACATGTAAAATTTATACGTGTAAATATGTATGTTAGGTAAATTATGTGTGTGTAAATATGTATGTTAGGAAAATATGTATGTGTGAATATGTACGTGTAAATATGTATGTTAGGTAAATATGTATGTGTGAATATGTACGTGTAAATATGTATGTTAGGTAAATATGTATGTTAGGTAAATATGTATGTTAGGAAAATATGTATGTTAGGAAAATATGTATGTATGTGTAAATATGTATGTATGTGTAAATATGTATGTTAGGAAAATATGTATGTGTGAATATGTACGTGTAAATATGTATGTTAGGTAAATATGTATGTTAGGTAAATATGTATGTTAGAAAAATATGTATGTGTAAATATGTACGTGTAAATATGTATGTTAGGAAAATATGTATGTGTGAATATGTATGTTAGGAAAATATGTATGTGTAAATATGTATGTTAGGAAAATATGTATGTGTGAATATGTACGTGTAAATATGTATGTTAGGTAAATATGTATGTTAGGAAAATATGTATGTGTAAATATGTATGTTAGGTAAATATGTGTTTGTATATATGTACAGTCACCATCACAAATAAATACAATATACAGGTTTGGTTGAAGTTTTGATACACTCCTCCACCAACACCAATTCACCAACCAACTAATTCTAATGGAGATGTTAATTATTATTGTGTATTTATTTACTGTCTCTATAAAGGTATTCCAAGCACACCTGAATACAGTACTTATTATTAGTGTTCTTGACTGTACATACATACATACATACATACATACAAACATGTACATAAAATACAGTACAGTACATCTATGTTATTATCACTTCAAATGTACTACTACAGCTATTAATTAAACAAGGTTATAATTATATATATACAGTACATCTTTTAAAATTTGTTACATTTTTTTACTACTTACAACACATCCATTATTTTATTACTGTATAGACATTTAATATCACAACAAATGGATTAATTAAAGGGGTAAGGGAGTAGGGGACAGGCTTGGGGGAGGGGCGATTTGTGGGGTGCGGAAATCGGGGGACAGGCTTGGGTTGGGTAGAAAGCCTGTCCCCTATTCCCACACCCACCTAAACCTCCCCCAAGCCTGTCCTCTTATTCCTGTACCCCCCTAAAACCCCCCCCAAGCCTGTCCCCTACTCCTGCACCCCCATAATTACCAATACCACTACCTGTTATTATTACACTTTAATATTATACCACTTTAATTCCCATTCTACTGTTATTATTACACTTTGTTAGTACAGTACATTTATTACACTTTATTATTACAATTACATGTATTAAACTCAACAATTTATTCCATCATTGAAGACCACCACATTAATTCTCATACCACTGTTATTATTACACTGTTAGTACACTTTGTTAGTATGTACATTTATTACAGTTTGTTAGTACAGTACACTTATTATATTTTGTTAGTACACTTATTACACGTTAATGTTACACTTATTAAACTCACAATTTATGTTTAGTCAATGTTTACGAAGGAACGGAAACAGGGAAGGGAAGGGAAGGGAAGGGAAGGGAAGGGAAGGGAAGGGAAGGGAAGGGAAGGGAAGGGAAGGGAAGGGAAGGGAAAGGAAGGGAAGGGAAGGGAAGGGAAGGGAGGGGAAGGGAAGGGAAGGGAAGGGTAGGGAAGGGAAGGGAAGGGAAGGGAAGGGAAGGGAAGGGAAGGGAAGGGAAGGAAAGGGAAGGAAAGGAAAGGAAAGGAAAGGAAAGGAAAGGAAAGGAAAGGAAAGGAAAGGAAAGGAAAGGAAAGGAAAGGGAAGGGAAGGGAAGGGAAGGGCAACGGAGATGTTATTCTTTGTTTACGAACGGACGGAAACAGCGGAGATGTTAGTTGATGTTTGGAGAGAAGGGACGGAAGCAGGGCAGCGGAGACGAGAGGTGGAGGAAACGACTCACTACAGCAGACTAAGTTCGGAGTGGCATCAGAAGGCGCGGTCGTGGTAAGAGTGACCTGAGGAGAAAAGGTCACCAAAGTGTAAATATTGAAGGTCAGCATGGAGGTTAGTTAGTTAGTTAGTTAGTTAGTTAGATATGATAAGAATATATATACCTGCTTAAAGCTACTGTATGTAAGTAGCTAAGAAGAGATTAATTATTATGTTAGTTAATTAGTTAGTTAGATAGATAGTAAGATATGATAAGAATATAATTATTATATACCTGCTTAACACTACTGTATGTAAGTAGCTAAGAAGAGATTAATTATTATGTTAGTTAATTAGTTAGTTAGATAGATAGTAAGATATGATAAGAATATACAGTATATACCTGCTTAACACTATTGTATGTAAATACAGTAATTAAAAAAAAATATTATGTTTAAAAATACAGTATGTTAGTAATTAAAAAGATATTATTATATTTAATACTATTTTATTTAAGTAATTAAAAGGAGAATATTATGCTTAAAACTACTGTATGTTAATAATCAAAAAGATAATAAATATAATTGCTTAAAACTACTGGATGTTAATTAGTAAAGAATATACTGTATGTTAATTACCCAAGACTATATTACATATTAATTACCCAAGAGAATACGCCTACTTAATTAAGGTGATATTCTCTTTATTGTGGATGATAGTGGAAGGTCAGTGCTTCCTCCAAACTATGCCAGGAAACAGATGTCCTCAATGGTACTACAGTAATAGGACATCTTCTGTTTCATGGAGGAATCACACACCTTCCAATTCACCAACAAAAAAATCTCCCATTAATTATTTTACACACTGTATGTATGTAATAATTTATGTACTATATGTCATTGAAAAACTTACCTGTCAAATAACTTTACATATAATTACCTTTAATACAATCTAATCTAATCAAAATACAGTCTAATGTTTATCTAATCTAATTAAAATACAGTTTAATCATTTTCTAATAACATACATACATACATACAGTACACACTAATAATGTAATCATAATACAGTGTAATACTAGTCTAATAACATACATACATACATACATATATACAGTACAGTACACACTACAAACTTAATATATACAGGTGCAAAAGCAATGCAAGATTATGTTACAAAATTAAAGGAAAATTCTCATTGGTAAATTGGAAAGGCAATACTGATTCCTATTAACTATACATACAGACAGACAGACAGACAGACAGACAGACAGACAGACAGACAGACAGACAGACAGACAGACAGACAGACAGACAGACACCCTCAATGGTACTATAGCATGGGAATCTTCTGTTTCTTGGCACATACCATAGTTTAATTAAGGACCCTGTGATTGTGTGTGTATGACAAGCTCCTTTAATGTGTGTTTGTGTTTGTGTGTGTGTGTGTGTTTGTGAGTGTGTTTGTATGTGTGTGTGTGTGAGTGTGTGTGTGTGTGTTTTGTGTGTGTGTATGTGTGTGTGTTGTATGGGTGAGTGTGTGTGTGTGTGTGTTGTGGGTGTGTGTGTGTGCGTAGGTGTGTTGTGTGTGTGTGTGTGTAGGTGTGTGTGTAGGTGTGTGTTGTGTGGGTGTGTGTGAGTGTGCGTAGGTGTGTGTGTATAGGTGTGTGTGTGTGTGTGTATAGGTGTGTGTGTGTGTTTTGAGGCAATGTTTGAAGGACTCGCTAACCTCCAATTAATTAAGTGAAGGAATCAGAGAACACCTTTCCCAATTCACCAACAAAAAGGTCCAATTTCAACTTAATTAATGGATACAAATTATTTAAAGTGCCGTCGAATGAAATCTTAATAAATCATAGAGAGAGAGAGATATACACACACAGAAACACAAAGATACACAGAGAGACACACACAGAGACACAGAGAGACAGAAAGACAATGAGAAAGACAGAAAGACACACAGACAGATAGACAGAAAGACACAGAAAAAGACAGAGAGAGACAGAAAGAGACAGAGAGACACACACACAGACAGACACACACAGACAGAAAAATGTGCTAGGGTGGTGATGAAGTGTGTGTGTGTGTGTGTGTGTGTGTACGTGAGAAAGAAGTGAGAGGTGAGGGAGTGTGACAAGTGTGAGAGGTGAGTGAGGGAGAGTGTGACAAGTGTGAGAGGTGAGTGAGAGAGTGTGACAAGTGTGAGAGGTGAGGGAGGGAGTGACAAGTGTGAGAGGTGAGTGAGGGAGAGTGTATGAGAGTGTGAGGGAGAGAGAAAAGGTGTAACAAGTGTGAGAGGTGAGTGAGTATGTGACAAGTGTGAGAAGTGAGTAAGTGAGTGATGAATGAAGGAGAGTGCGACAAGTGAGAGAAGTGAGTGTGAGAAGTGAGTGTGAGAAGTGAGTGAGTGAGAGTGCAAAAGGTGTCATTATACCTACTACAGTATAGGTGAGAGTAGTGAGAGTAGTGAGGGGCTGTGGGGGGGGGAGTGGGGGGTGCGGGGTGGGTGGGGGTAAGGGGGGGGGGGAGGCGAGGCAGTTACGAGGACCGCAAACCCGAGGGCGTGTCCTGTGCGTCCCCCCCCGGTCTGCCTCTAGCCCCACCACCGCCGCCCCGCCCCCTGGTCCCCCCGCCACCCCGGCCCCTTGTCCCGCCCCGCCCCGTCTGGCGCGGCACCGACCTCGACCGACTCTTACCTCGACCACCGGTGCTGCAACAGGCTATACCATCACCACCACCACCCCTAAATACAGCCCCCACCACCACCCACCCTACCCCTCATAGCAATGCCCTAAACATGTCCCCCACCCCTCATATCACTCCCCTAAATACACCACATCCACCCCTCATAGCACCCCATCAAACACCCCTCCCCACCCCTCATAACACCCCATCAAACACACCCTAACACTGCCCAGTGAGGCTGACTTTATTCTGTGAATATTAGTCATCCTCCACACGTTTAGAATAAAGATTGTTGTAGGATGTGGTCACTTTCTAGTGGATTTGATGAGATCTGGCCACATGGATTAATAATAAACATGAGGTGTACGGCAACCAGAGGATCTTTTGTTTTCCACTGGTGTGTGGACCACCAGAACACGGGGGAGGGGTATTATCCCTTTGTATACATCAGTGTAATCTTCCTCCCCCTTATGGTGCCTTCAGGACTGGTGTCATGGAAGGTACGGCCCCACTTATAGCTCTTGTGGTAATGAGGACTTGTGCCCGGGACCAAAGACCTTCCCCTCAATGAGGCCCCCAGACTCCCTGGTAAGCTGTGGTCCCATCTTCCTGGGATGTGCTTCAGTAGTCCAGGCATATAGGGACATACAGCCCCTCCTTTATTTTAATTTGTTTTTTCACTGCTACCAGAGTGTACCAGTGTAATGATGTAAACAGCAGAATCTCATCACTGGGCTAATGGAGTACTGTACTTCTTTAGCCTCACTGGTAGAGCTTTGCCTCACATGGGTCTGGTACCGGGTTTGATTCCCCGTGAGTACTGAACTGTACACCCTCCAAGTTTTAAGAAATATCAATTTCTGAGTTACTACACCAGGGGTCTGTGAGACAGGAGGACAACAACAACAACAACAACACCCTACCCTTCACAGCATCCCCCCTAAACATACCCCACCCCTCACTACCCTACACACACCAACATAAGCATCCGGAAAATAGGGGGGGGGGGGGGGGGGTTCGGGCACGGGGGCAATTGGGGGCAATTTGGGGGCAGGAGGGGGGGAGGCAAGTTTCATTAAAAAAATTCCAACAAGTGTCTATTTCAAGTCGATTGATTGATAATAGGCGCCACAACAGTGAGGTCATATGGCGCCCGAGGAAGATGAATGTGATTAAGAGATGGGACAGTAATGCACAAAAGGTAACGGATGAAGTGAAACCAAACCCCTTTTTTTTTCAGTATCCATTTACATTGTGTGGTGATGCATGTGTAATGATCTACTTCCTTATTTACACACAGCAATTGTTATGGTGTTGTGTGTCTTTTGTTGGGTTGCATATAATGATAATAATTGTGGCAAAATTACTACTCTCCAGTACTATGACATTGGTACAGCCAAGGTTCCAGAGTGGACTGAGTTAGAGTTATCATATTTTTATGTTGGCAGATGACACACAATGTATACTGTAGAGGTAAACAGTAAAATTTAAACATTGTAGTTTCTATACATAGTGTAGTTTTTATTTTGTTGTTCTGATATTATCTCTCATTGTTACATTGAATTTTTAAATTAATTTAAATAAATAATTTATTAATATTGCTGCAGGTACAAGGATCAGCCTTGGATAATAAATAACACAAACCATCTCTGTTCAGTGAATGTACAGTAATCACTGACCCCCTCCTCCCCCCCCCCCTATGGTTGATGTAACTTTTGTTCCATCAATACCATTCATACCATTTTTGTACAGCAAATGTGATACAGTACATCCTATAAGAGGATAGTACAGTACAGTATAGTGTTGGTAAATCTAGAGTACCGGTACTGTAACTGATTCCTTCAAACTATTCCATGAAACAGGACACCAATAGTTTTGTTAATCTGGTCCTATTTCCTGAAACACTTTAATGGAAGCAAAGCAATTCACCAAATAAATATTCTCCCCTTAAAGCCATTATATAAGTGTAACATGCAGTAAGGGACAGAATCAGGGAAACATAACTACAATACTGTACTCGTAAATTCTAGCTATAGTGATCTATGTCAATACTGGAACATCTTATAAATATTACCATAAAATTAAAATAACTGTGTCATTACTTACAGTACACTATAAATAATCTTATATTTTCCAGTAATGACAATGAAATCTTAGGGTATGAACTTGCTGACAAGAAAGTACTGCAGTTAAGCAAATAGTGAAGTATATTTAAACTACAGTATTAATAAGACATAAAGAGATAAAAGCACATTCTATAGTTAATAATGTGTGCAGTGGTAAGAGTAAGTTTTGGGAAGTGGAATATTTGTCTTGCAAATCTGCACATCAATATGTCACATTAAAGTATGTAAAGCTATCTTACTTAGCTATCTAAAATAAAGCACTACTGTATATTCAATTAAATGACATTGTACTGTACTGTAATTACCATCACATTATTTTGGTCAGACCAGATAACATAAAATTATAACAAATATGTTTTATGAAGGAAAAAATTATTCATTGCTTAAGGACCCTGTGCTCATGTATGAAAATTGGAGGCTTCTGATTCCTCCAGACCATGCCACGAAACAAGCTCCTTCCATATAGGTGGTGTTTCGTGGCAATATTTGAAGGACTCATTTATCTCCAATTTTCTGACTACATAACAGGGTCCCTTAATGTGTATTATGTTGCAATGCAAATTTGGTGACGAATTGGTGAAAAAAGTTTAATAATATTAGCCTAAGGGTTTTACAGTACAGTACTCGTGTATTTAATCTCCGAGAAACATACAGGAATAATTATCATACCATCTACTTTATATTTGCTAGAGTTTGCATAAGATTAGTAAGAAGATAAATACAACTAAACTTTAAAAATGTACAGTAGTTCTTTAACCATGCAATAAATGAAATAGAAATATAAAAATCAAAGCAATCATTACACCATTACTGTAAAATACTGTATTATATTTACTAAACTCAGCATAAGACTACAGTAGTAAGAGAGAAAATACAAAATATGGCTAAACTTACTTACAACAGATCCAGCAACTCTTAATTAAACCAGGTAAAAAAATAATATAATAATAATGATAAAATACAGTAAGAATGATAATAATCATAACAATAATACTCTGAAATAATAACAATAATAATAATAATAATAATAATCCTAATAGTAATAATAATACAGTACTACTAAAAAGAACAATAATAATAATAATGTAATAACAATAATAAAACTGGAACATAATAATAATAATACAGTAATAATAATAATAATAATAATAACAACAACAATAATAATAATAATAATTAAAAAAAAATCGAAGGACAAGGTGTTATTTTTGTGTCACACTAACCTTCGACCGTTGGCGAGAGTTGGCGACAGACTGGCCTTGTTGGTTCTGACGGGGGCCCTCCTGTCGGTCCTCTCGTCCCAGCTGTTCCTACGACCCCTCCGTCCACCGCCGCCACTACCACGCGACCCCATACCGCCCCCACCACTTCCACTACCACCACTACTACCCCCGGAGCCACTCAGGTCGGTCAGGCTGCGGACACCAGAAGATGAAGGGGTTAAATTAGGGGTTAAGTTAGGGGTTAAGTTAGGGGTTAGTTTAGGTGTTAAGTTAGGGGTTAGTTTAGGTGTTAAGTTAGGGGTTAAATTAGGGGATATTTTAGGTGTTAAGTTAGGGATTAGTTTAGGTGTTAAATTAGGGGTTAAATTGTAGTGTTGTGAAATTGGTGTGCTAATCAATATCCTACAAACTGTGGTATAAAACAGATCTACCCATTGACCCACTAACCTACCCATCTACCTACTTACCTACCTACCTCCCCACCTACACATTTAACTACCCATTTCCCAACCTCCCTCCACATCTACCAACCCACCTACCCACCCACTAACCTACCTACTTATCTCCCCACCTAACTACCTATCTACCTACCCATCTACCAACCTCCCTCCCCCCCTACCCACCCACCCACCTGACTACCTATCAACCAACCTACCCACTTACCTATCAACCAACCAACCTACCCACCTAACTACCAATCTCCCCATCTCTCCATCAACCAACCTCCTCCCTATCTACCTAACTACAGTACTTACCTAACTATTGTACCTATCTCCCCACCCACCCACCCAACCCACCTCCACACCTAACTTGTACCACACCATACCTCTTTCCAATGCGTCTCTTTTCGAGTTCCTTGTTGATAGACTTGGGGAGGTGGTGAGGTCGTCTGGGTGATTCGTGTGTTGACAACCCACGACCACTACCACCAATTGTCTTTCCTCCTCCTCCTCCTCCTCCTCCTCCTCCTCCTCCTCCTCCTCCTCCTCCTCCTCCTCTACTGTTTGGTGCTGAGCCTCCCTCCTGTTAAAACAAAACAAAACAATAATTAGATAGGAAAGTTATATTGTACTGTAGTCATGATGTTTAATTAATTGTTACAAACCAGCATGAGGTCACACACACACACACCATTATGAAGCCAAAGCGCCCCCCCCCCCACACACACACACACACATACAACACTCATAAAAACAAAGTGTATATAAATGTGGTGTAAATATGGTGTTAAAAATAAATCTAGTGTCCTTTACCTTGTCTAGCGGGTTAATCCAGACTTCAGATGACGATGACGAGGGAAGAGAGCGTGACTTTATGAATAGCTAGTGTATAATTCACACTTAAAACAACACATTATACTGTATATTAAATGTAGTGTAAATATGGTGTTAAAAATAAATCTAAGTGTCCGTTACCTTGTCTAGCGGGTTAATCCAGACTTCAGATGACGATGACGAGGGAAGAGAGCGTGATTTAAAGCCTGGAGTACTGGAATGTGAGACTCCATTGTGAGGAAGGCCACCATTGAAGGAAGCATTGAGTCTGTCCTCACCACTCATTGTTGGCTGGGCCGGAATGATGGGAGACCTTCGACACACACTATAAACACACAGAACAGAGGGAGATATAACCTTTAGGGAGTTGTATAATGAGACGTATAGTATGCAACAACAACAACAACAAAACATTCATGGTATTAACTGCTTATGTACAGTATGTTGAAGCTTTGAGCAGTCCAATCCAACAATGAAATACTCCCGCACCCCTCAAACCCCCCCCCAACCCCTCCCCTCATCCCCCCAATCCCCCAACCCCCCCCTCACCCCCCCCCCAAGCCTGTCCCCCTATTCCCGCACCCCCATTAAGAATAGCCAGTGTTGGTAAATCTGCAGTAACTGAATCCTCCAAACTATTCCAAGCGACAAAACGCCATTATTTTTGTCTATTTATTTGCTTCTGTTTCCTGGTATATTTATTTGTAGGAATCGGTAGCCCTCGCCTTAACTCAAAATATTATACAGTATTATATTATTATGTCATTTTAATTCCAAACCACACACACACATACATACATGCAAATAAACAAACACACAATAAATACATTAACAAACAAACACATCTCATGCACTAACAAGCATATGTACTTTAGCAAACACACAAACAGACATGCAAACAAACAATTAAATAAAATCATCTCATGCATTTAACAAGCATATACACACATACATGCAAACAAACAATTCAATAAACACACTTCATGCACTAGCAAGCACACTTACCCTTCTACTTTATCAAACACACAAACACATACAAACATACAAACAAACACATACAGTACAAATGCAAATGCACAAACACCTCATAAACTGTACGAAAAAAATAAAAAATAAAACACCATGCACTTTACCAAACACACAAACACACACACACACACACACATACACACACACCATGCACTTTACTACACACACACACACACACACACACACACACAACACACACACACAACACACGCACACACACACAAACACATACACAAACACACACACACACACACACCATGCACTAACAACCACACTTACCCTTCTATTTTATCACTTGGGTTTTGTTTGCCGCCTCTGTAACATTATCATCATTACAGTTTGGCAGGAGCATTTCAAAGCAATTCAAAAAAATAATACACGGCAACAAAACAAAAACAATAAATTTATAAACAACAGTGAAGTATTTAAGTAATAAGTAATAAATTTATAAACAACAGTGAAGTATTTAAGGGTCAGTAAAAAAAATAACATATAATTATGAAGTACAGTATGCCCTTGTTATAAGCCGATTAAATTTAGCACGTAATACAGTATACAGTACGGTATATTCTTTTAACACAGGCTAAGCAAATTACGTATACAGTATAGTGTGTGTATGGCAATGAATAACAGAAGCCTGGGCAAACATACATTGGTTGGTGGTGTAAAAATTATGAAGTGGTGGATACAAATATTTAATTATTCATTGTATATCGCGGGTCGACTGTAATATTAATCTCTAGTTGGTCCTTCTTCAATTATGGACTACAGTTTATCATAGGCAAGAAAATAAAACCACATAGAACAAGTAATATTATGTACTAAAGAGGAATAGTTCAGTGTAAGGTTGGTACTGTATTATTAAACTACTTCTTCAAGGAAAAACAAAAATAGGCTCTTCGTCATTCGGTTCGTATTATTTTAGAGTGCGAAATTAAGCGATGAAGAGACATTTAATTGAAGAAGTACATGTAGTTTGATAATACAGAACAGGTAATTCCTTTTTGTTTTCCAAAGTTGTTGTTGTTGTTGTTGCTGTTGTTGTTGTTGTTATGGGTGTGTATTGTACTGTTATTTATTAATCCATGTACTGTATGTATGTATGTATGCACAGTAAACCCTCATTATTCTCTGTTGTTGTTATAGATCTGTGTTATACTGCTATCTATTAAGCCATGTATGTATGTATGTATGTATGTATGTATGTATGTATGTATGTATGTATGTATGTATGTATGTATGTATGTATGTATGTATGTATGTACAGTATGTATGTACAGTATGTATGTATGTATGTATATATGTATGTATGTATGTATGTATGTATGTATGTATGTATGTATGTATGTATGTATGTATGTATGTATGTATGTATGTATGTATGTATGTACAGTATGTATGTATATATGTACAGTATGTATGTATGTATGTATGTATGTATGTATGTATGTATGTATGTATGTATGTATGTATGTGCAGTTAATCCCTCATTATTCTCCGTTGTTATTATGGATGTGTATCATAACATTATCTATGAAATCGTGTACAGTAAATCCTCATTATCCACTACTGCGTACATGGGTGTGTGTCCATTTAAAGTGTGTGTATTTCAAGTGTCAACAACAACAACAACTTTACACGTTTTCCTCACTGTATGTGTATAATTATTTTCTTGCCTGTTTCAATTTCATAATACCATAAAAATTAACCTTTAGTTACATTCTACATAAGTAAAGAGAGTTAATTAAAGAGTGTGTGCAGCTTATTATGGCTATACAGATTATAATACAAATATATATATACAAAAATTAACAATACATACATACATACAATACATAGAGAGATCTGGGTTTATAATTATAGTCTTTAGTGGAATATTTACTATAAATTAATACTACTACTACTACAGCTACTACTATTTCTACTATTAATACTACTACTACTGTATTATTATCATTACTACTACTTCCAATACTACTACTACTACTACCACAACTACTACTACCACTACTACTACTACTACTACTACTACTACAACTACTACTTCAAATAGGGAAGCAAGGCATTTTTACGGCAATCATAAATTTTAAAGGCACACACAAGCAGTTAATTAAAAGTGAGATTCTGTGGTTGGTGAATAGGAAGGTGTGTGTTAATTCCTACAAACTATACCATGAAACATATCCCCTATTAGTAGTAACATTAATTAACATTGTCTATTTATCTAGTTTGGAGGAATCAGTAGCCTTCCAATTTACCAACAATAGATTCTCTAACTTTAATTAATACGAACAGAGAGAAGAAATAAATAAATAAATAAATGGAATCAATTATAATTTATAGATGCACAAAAAATGCACATGGAATAATTTGTTTAAAGTACCAATTACATACTATAAGCATCTACAAACACATACAGCCTCACAACAAAAGAGTTAGTGTGATATTATTATTATTATTATTATTATTATTATTATTATTATTATTATTATTATTATTATTATTATTATTATTATTATTATTATTATTATTATTATTATTATTATTCTGATTCCTCCTGACTATGCCATGAAACAAACAAGCTCCTTCCATATAGGTGTGTGTGTGTGTGTGTGTGTGTGTGTGTGTGTGTGTGTGTGTGTGTGTGTGTGTGTGTGTGTGTGTGTGTGTGTTTCAAGGCAATATCTGAAGGACTCATTTACCTCCAATTCTACGACTACATCACAGGGTGCCTTAAAGATCTGTTGTGGGATTTTTGGAGCACACTACACCCTCCAAACTCCATCACAAAACATATCCCCATTGTCTCATTCAAGGGGGTTCTGTTTCCTGGCATAGTTTGGAGGAATCGGAGGAATTTTCACACATTAGGTTAGTTTTAAATATTGGCGACAAAATTTTCCCTCGCACTTTTTTACTTGGGGATCGTATGCAAGAACAGCCATGGTATTAACGATGGTGTGGTACAGATACGATGACTTCACACACACACATACACACACACAGCCTCTCTCTTTCTCTACACACACATAGCCTCTCTCTCTACACACAAACACAGACACACACACACACACACACACACAGTACAGAGCCATCATACCGGTACCACCACATCTTCATCGACAACACACACACACACACACACACATACACACACACACACACACACAACACACACACACACACACACACACACAGCCTCTCTCTTTCTCTACACACACATAGCCTCTCTCTTTCTCTACACACACATAGCCTCTCTCTTTCTCTACACACACATAGCCTCTCTCTCTACACACAAACACATACACACACACACACACACCTGTTGACGTCTTCCAGTTTGCGTAGGAGGCGTTCGTTCTCCTTACACACCAACTCCTGATCACGCACCAAAGCAGTCGACAGTTTCTGCAATACAAGCGTGTAACAGCGTCAATTGAGGGACCCTGTGATTGTGTATGAGACCTGGTGACTTCTATAAGGAAACAGAAGGAAAGGAGGGACAGCAAAACAATAAGCAAAGGGAAACAGAAGGAAAAAGGGGACAGCAAAATAAGGAAACAGAAGGAAAGGAGGGACAGCAAAAAATAAGCAAAGGGAAACAGAAGGAAAAAGGGGACAGCAAAATAAGGAAACAGAAGGAAAGGAGGGACAGCAAAACAATAAGCAAAGGGAAACAGAAGGAAAAAGGGGACAGCAAAATAAGGAAACAGAAGGAAAGGAGGGACAGCAAAACAATAAGCAAAGGGAAACAGAAGGAAAGGAGGGACAGCAAAACAATAAGCAATGGGAAACAGAAGGAAAAGAGGGACAGCAAAAAATAAGCAAATGGAAACAGAAGGGAAGGAGGGACAGCAAAATAAGGAAACAGAAGGAAAGGAGGGACAGCAAAACAATAAGCAAATGGAAACAGAAGGAAAAAGGGGACAGCAAAATAAGGAAACAGAAGGAAGAGAATTTAACTGCAAAACAAAAACATGAAAAAATCAGTAGAAAGAAAAAGAGGGACAGCAAAAAAAAAACACACACACACACACACACACACACAATAAATCAATATAACTGAAATACTGTACATACACATAGTGACAAAAAACACACCTGTAATTCCTTGTTTTCGCAGGTGACGGCCTCGTAGTCTGACATGTATCGCTGTACAAGTCTTACCAGTTCGTTATTATCTAAAGTCTCCAACTTCTCCTTGTCTATGCGGAACGAGGCTTGACGGGACATGGCAGGCGGCGGCACTGTTACCAAATACACACATAATGAGTGATAAAGATAGGGTGATGCAGTGATAGATAGACACAGTGATAGATAAATATAGGGTGATGCAGTGATAGATAAAGATAGGGTGATGCAGTGATATATACACATAATGAGTGATAAAGATAGATAGACACAGTGATAGATAGACACAGTGATAAATAAAGATAGGGTGACACAGTGATAGAGATAGGGTGATGTATAATTTCTATATTAATACTGTATATAAATGTATGTATGTATGTACTGCATGTATGTAATATACTGCATGTGTGTATGTGTGTGTGTGTGTGTGTATGTATGTATGTATGTATGTATGTACTGTATGTATGTATTGATTCTAACATGGTCAAGGTCATTTATCACCTAGAGACGGTAACACACACACATACACACACATACATACACACACATACACACACATACATACACATCTCCTTTTCCTCACACACAAATATATGTACTCCTTTGTCTCTCACAGAAACACAAACACACACACATATACATATCTCCTTTGTCTTTCACACACACACACAATTATGTACTTCTTTGTCTCACACACACTTATAAATACAGTAATACAATACATACATACTCCTTTGTCACACACACACACACACTCCTCTGTCACATCACTCATACTCTCTCACTCACTCTCACTCTCTCTCTCTCTCTCTCTCTCTCTCTCTCTCTCTCTCACTCACTCTCTCTCTCTCTTTCACACTCTCTCTCTCTCACCACCATACCTTTATAACTGCCAATATCACTCATACTCTCTCTCTCTCTCACTCACTCACTCATACTCTCTCACACTCACTCACTCACTCACACTCTCTCTCTCTCTCTCTCTCACCACCATACCTTTATAACTGCCAATATCAGGGATCCTGTCAATAACGTCATAACCGTTGACGCCCGGTGGTGATCCCAGCTCACCGTCCACAGGCTGACCCGACCCTATGAGGCCAAAGAAACATTTATGCATTTTGACGGGAAACCACCACCAAACAAAACAAAACAAAAATAACAATACTCGGTTAGTTAGAATGTCACGATATGTATGTACTGTATGTATGTCAAACAAAACAAAACTAAAACAATACATGGTTAGTTAGAAGGTCACGATATGTATGTACTGTATGTATGTATGTCAAACAAAACAAAACAAAAACAACAACAATACTTGGTTAGTTAGAAGGTCACGATATGTATGTACAAACAAAACAAATCAAAAACAATACTTGGTTAGTTAGAAGGTCACAATATGTATGTATGTTTGTATGTCTAACAAAACAAAAACAAAAACAATACTCGGTTAGTTAGAAGGTCACAATATGTATGTACTGTATGTATGTCAAACAAAACAAAACAACAACAATACTTGGTTAGTTAGTTAGGTCACAATATGTATGTACTGTATGTATGTCAAACAAAACAAAACAAAACAAAAACAACAATAATACTTGGTTAGTTAGAAGGTCACAATATGTATGTACTGTATGTATGTATGTCAAACAAAACAAAACAAAAACAATACATGGTTAGTTAGGTCACAATATGTATGTACTGTATGTATGTATGTCAAACAAAACAAAACAACAACAATACTCGGTTAGTTAGGTCACAATATGTATGTACTGTATGTATGTCAAACAAAACAAAACAAAAACAATACATGGTTAGTTAGGCCACAATATGTATGTATGTATGTTTGTATGTATGTATGCAAGAACATCCATGGTACTAACTATGGTATGGTACCAGTACTATAGCGCCATGGACACACTATACACAAATTACAATAATAATAACAACAATAATATAATAAAAATAACAACAACAAATACAATAACAACAATACATACCATCTTCACCCAAATCTATGAGCATCTTGAGGTGAGAATTCTCCTCCCTTAACAAACTAACGTCCCTCTGTAGACTCATTATCAACTTCTCTTTGGGGTCCTGTTAAATGATGAAAGGAAAATGGTTGTCAGTGAAGGCAGGAGTGGAAGCAGAGAGGAGAATGAAGGAAAGAATACAGAGAGGTAAATGAATGAAAGAATACAGAGAGGAGAATGAAGGAAAGAATACAGAGAGGAAAATGAAGGAAAGAATACAGAGAGGAGAATGAAGGAAAGAATACAGAGAGGAAAATGAAGGAAAGAATACAGAGAGGAAAATGAAGGAAAGAATAAAGAGAGGAGAATGAAGGAAAGAATACAGAGAGGAAAATGAAGGAAAGAATACAGAGAGGAAAATGAATGAAAGAATACAGAGAGGAAAATGAAGGAAAGAATACAGAGAGGAAAATGAAGGAAAGAATACAGAGAGGAAAATGAAGGAAAGAATACAGAGAGGAGAATGAAGGAAAGAATACAGAGAGGAAAATGAAGGAAAGAATACAGAGAGGAAAATGAAGGAAAGAATACAGAGAGGAAAATGAAGGAAAAAATACAGAGAGGAAAATGAAGGAAAGAATACAGAGAGGAAAATGAATGAAAGAATACAGAGAGGAAAAGGAAGGAAAGAATATAATTATATACTTTATCATAAGAAAAAATTAATTAACTAATGAACATCCATACTCTAAAATAAATTAAATAATATAATAATAAAATATAAAAATTAAACTGTATACTGTAATTCTGTGTGTTACTGATATACGTTAATTCACTTGTTGAAAAATTTTACCACTTTGTCGGATGTTTTGTCTCACACACACTTTTTTGTTGTGTACTGTAGTTTAGTCTGTCCTATTTTCTCTAACTTTTATATTCACCATTTCCTTGCCAATATGAGTGTCAAATATTGTAATTAATCTCTCATACTTGGTTATAATACTTATTGTAATAAAGTAAACCCTCATTATACACTGTTGTTGTTATTAAGGACCCTGTGATCGTGTTTGAGAATTGGTGGCTTCTGATTCCTCCTTACTATGCCACGAAACAGGTTCTTTCTATATAGATGGTGTTTCGTGGCAAAGTTTGAAGGACTCGTATATCTCCAATTTTCTGACTACAACACAGGGTCCCTTAAACCATTACTAACCATAATAATGATGGGTTTGGTGCGAATCCTCTTGGCTCTGGAGGCATAGCGGAGTGTGTTGAGGGTCTCACTGACATTACTCTTGGCTGGCGACACACACGCTATCTGTACAATACAAACAACACACACATACAGGTATAAAACACAAGTACTGTTTTAAAGATGTATGTATTTCATGAAAGACATACACACTATCTATACAACAACAACAACACACACACACACACACACAGGTATAAAACTCGAGCACTGTTTTGAAGATGTATGTACAATATTTCATGAAAGACACACACACTATCTTTACAACAACAACAACACACACACACACACACACATACAGGTATAAAACTCAAGCACTGTTTTGAAGATACAGTATATCATTGGGAGTTATACGTATTTTAGGGCAAAATATTTGATTCTGTTTACAGATCATTATAACCTGATTTATTACACAGATTTTAACACAAAAATATAATATCACACAAAACTAGTGATAGCAAGTTCAAACTACACCAACACAGAGAAATATATTATAAGGACATAGACAGAAATACAGGAGCACAACACATATATAACCCAAGCCAGACATCTCACCATGAGTGTGACGCCTCCACCAGCCAGACTGTCAGCCAGTAGTTTGGTCAGTTTGGAGTCTCTGTAGGGAATGTGACCGTCTCTCTTCCTCGAATCAGACAGTGCCGCTATACAGGTACCTAGAGTTGTGAGGAGGCAGGGAAGAGATATAGTTAGGGACATTACACATATATTATTATACTGTATACATTATACAGTATATAGAAAAATAATTCAGAACATTACAATACATTCTCGATATATAATAAATAAATACTGTATTTGTATCTCCCACTTTATTTTACACTCAGTCCCACATTGAAGACCACCAACAAATTATTTTCCCAGGCTTCTGTTATTCATTACCATACACACTAAATAATTTACAAGGCCTCAGTTAAAAGGATATACTGTATGTACTAAGTTACTTCAGCACACAAAAGAATCAACAATGTTGTTGTTGATGCTCTTCCGGGGAAAAATGCAGTGAAAAAATAATTTAAAATAAAGGAGGGGCTTCGTGGCCCTATATGTCTGGACTACTGAAGCACATCCCAGGGTAATGGGACCACAGCTTACTGGAGCAGGGAGTCTGGGGGCCTCATTGTGGGGAAGGTCTTTGATACCACAGCCAGTGTTGTGGGCCCTACTAGTCCTCATTACCACAAGAGCTACAAGTGGGGCCGTACCTTCCATGAGACCAGCCCTGAAGGCACCATAAGGGGCACACAGCAGTGGAAAAAATGCCTCTGGTTGCAGTACACCTCACGTGGAATTTTAATCCCAGATCTCAAATTACTAGAAAGTGACCAGATCCTACAACAATCTTTATTCTAACCGTGTAACAAACAATTGAATTATATACTGTACGTGTGGCATGACAAAGGAGAAGGGTAAAAGAGAGAGACATGACAGTAATAATAGTAGTAGTAGTGGTAAAGTAATTGGTGTAGGTAGGCAATGGTTGTTTGGTTGGTTGGTGGGTTGGTTAGTATGTTGTCGACTGGTATCCTAGCAACGAATCTCCTTACAGACCTTCGTTATACAATACAAAGCTCTTTTTTTTATCACCCCTCCTTACCTCTTTATACCCTTCATACATAATGGAATACAGAACAGGTATACAATATATTTTTTATCACCCCTCCTCTTCTTCTTATACCCTTCATACATAATGGCATACAGAACAGATATACAATATATTTTTTATCACCCCTCCTCTTCTCTTTACGCCTTTCATACATAATGGCATACAGAACAGGTATACAATATATTTTTTATCACCTCTCCTCTTCTTCTTATACTTCTCATACATAATGGCATACAGATTATTACAGTACAATATTCATAACCAATTACTGGATCATACGTAATATGTCTAACCTTCACTAAACAATGCACTTTTTTATCATCCTGCCTCCTTATAACTTTCATATTTATTGGTACACACACACACACACACACATACACACGCTGCTCTTTTTTATCACTCTCCAACCTGTCTATCTTAGTGTATGTACAGTAATGGTACACACACACACACACACACACACGCTCATTGCTCACACACACACACACTGCTCTTTTTTATCACTCTCCAACCTGTCTATCTTAGTGTATGTACAGTAATGGTACACACACACACACACACACACACACACACACACACACACACACTGCTCTTTTTTATCACTACCCAACCTGTCTATCACTTGTATGTAAAGGTACACACACACACACACACACTGCTCTTTTTTATCACTACCCAACCTGTCTATCACTTGTATGTAAAGGTACACACACACACACACACACAGACACACACACACACACTACCCTTTCCTTTGTTCATCTGGTAACACTGTTTGCTCTGCTGTCAATAAATATATAAACAACTTTCCCATTAAGACATCATATTAATTTAATGAGAAGTTGAAGGTCACAAAAATACCCTTCCTCAAAATATTAGGTCAATATTTGTGTGTGTGTGTGTGTGTATGTTCGTGCGTTATTTATATATATATATTTTTTCTTTTCCCCGATGTGAGAGAGAGTGAGAGAAGTGTTGTTGATAAAAGAAGTGAAAGAGAGAGAAAAAGAGAGAGAAATATAGAGGAAATTCATGTATGTGTGTACTGTATGTGTGTGTGTGTGAAAAAAAAAAGACACAGAGAGAGAGAAAGAGAGAGAATCTACCCTTACGTAATCATGAAGGCAAGTGATTCCTCCTATCTATACCACAAAACAGACGCCCTCAATGGTATTAATAAAAGGTGATCTGTTTTGTGGCATACTTTGGAGGAATCAGAAACCTTCCAAATTACATCAACAAAAGAATCTCCCCGTACGTACTCAATTTGTTTTCATACTCAATTTGTTTACATACTCAACTTGTTTACATTCTCAACTTGTTTACATTCTCAATTTGTTTACATACTCAACTTGTTTACATTCTCAATTTGTTTACATACTCAATTTGTTTACATTCTCAACTTGTTTACATACTCAACTTGTTTACATTCTCAACTTGTTTACATACTCAACTTGTTTACATACTCAACTTGTTTACATACTCAACTTGTTTACATTCTCAACTTGTTTACATTCACAACTTGTTTACATTCATTAGTCTCGTTATAGTACAGTACATTTTTTATCCATTGTATTAATTGAAGTACCGGTACCCTCTCTCAACCCCTGTACAAAATTGAGAGGTGAAGGTCATATGATAGATATATAAGAGTTATTATATTATGGACAGACTAGTTGATATTTTTATTTATTATTATTTTTTTTTAAGTCGCTTTCAGACCATAAAGAGATGGGCTAAATTCATTCATATACAGTACATTGAATTAAAAGTCTACAGTTTTCGGAGCCTGTATAAAAAGGATACGGATAAATATAATCATCTTAAATATACGCTACATTTAAAAACATTCCATATGGAGGGATAAAGGAAAGGGCTAAACTTAATCATCTTAAACACGCTATATCTAAAATAATTCCATATTGAGGGATAATCTTAATCACCGTAAACACGCTAAATTTAACGTTAAAATAATTCTATATGGAGGGCTAAACTTAATCACCTTAAACACGCTAAATTTAACGTTAAAATAATTCTATATGGAGGGCTAAACTTAATCATCTTAAACACGCTAAATTTAACGTTAAAATAATTCTATATGGAGGGCTAAACTTAATCACCTTAAACACGCTAAATTTAACGTTAAAATAATTCTATATGGAGGGATAAACTTAATCACCGTAAACACGCTAAATTTAACGTTAAAATAATTCCACATTGAGGGATAAAGTTAATCACCGTAAACACGCTAAATTTAACGTTAAAATAATTCTATACGGAGGGCTTCATCATACCTACCTAGAACCATAAGAGATTTGTTGATATTGTTGGCTTCCTCTAGTGTCTTGCCCTCGGAGTTGGTTTTCTTGGTCATCTCAGAGCCGGCCAAGTCCACAAAATTGATCTTGCCGTTCTTGGTTATGTAAACACCATCGTCTGCCTGTACACAACACAACACAATAACAAGTAAGAGGTTGAAATTATTTGGTTGGGTTTGGTTTGGATTTTGTAAGGTAAGGTAAGGTAAGGTACAATAAGTAAGAGAGAGGAAAGGGAATTAACTACACCCAAGCTATGTTAAAACCTATGAAAAGAAAAGTACAAGAAAAAGAGAGAATAAACAGAGTAAAAAAAAAAATGAGAACAGGAGAAATGTAAAAGAAAAAGAGAATGTACAGAGTAGTAAATAAAAAAATGAGAACAGGAGAAATGTAAAAGAAAAAGAGAATAAACAGAGAAGGAAATAAAACCAAGGAACTATAATTATACAGTACACAGACAAGACACACAAACGACAACAACAACAACAAAGAGAATAAACAGAGTAGGAAATAAAACCAAGGAACTATAATTATACAGTACACAGACAAGACACACAAACGACAACAACAACAACAACAACAACATACAATTCTAGAGTAGCCAACCAACCCACCTTCTGCTCTGAGGTAATGTTGACGGTGAGGATAGTGTGGCTCCGTGAGGAATACTCGTTCATGTTGTGTGAGGCGACGGCACGATTCCTCAGACCTGACGACACACGAACAACAAACCACGTACAGTACAGGAAGGGGACGCGATACGAGTATGTTACAGATGCGTTTAGTACAGGAACGGGACGCGATACGAGTATGTTACAGATGCGTTTAGTACAGGAACGGGACGCGATACGAGTATGTTACAGATGCGTTTAGTACAGGAAGGGGACGCGATACAAGTATGTTACAGATGCGTTTAGTACAGGAAGGGGACGCGATACAGGTATGATACAAATGCGTTTAGTACAGGAAGGGGACGCGATACAGATACATAGCAAATGCGTTCAGTACAGGAAGGGGACGCAATTCAGGTACATAACAAATGCGTTCAGTACAGGAAGGGGACGCGATACAGTTACATTACAGATGCGTTTGTTCAGTACAGGATTAAAGGGGATGTGATACAGGTACGTTACATAGAGTACAGCGTTATTATTTATATTTTTAACATGACTTTAATTATGATGCATTTGTTTTTAAAGGTAATTTCCTCCCTCCCCACCACTACCCCTTCACCACCTCACCCTCACCACTACTACCCCCTACCTCACCTCTCCCTCACCTCCCCACCACTACCCCTTCACCACCTCCCCCACCTCTCCCCCTCATAATTATCCCCTACCTCACCTCTCCCTCACCTCCCCACCACTACCCCTTCACCACCTCCCCCACCTCTCCCCCATCATAATTATCCCCTACCTCACCTTCCTCCCTCACCTCCCCACCACTACCCCTTCACCACCTCCCCCACCTCTCCCCCTCATAATTATCCCCCACCTCACCTTCCTCCCTCCCCACCACTACCCCTTCACCACCTCCCCCACCTCTCCCCCTCATAATTATCCCCTTCCTCACCTCACCCACCTCTCCCCATCATAATTATCGCCTTCCTCACCTTCTTCCAACACAGCCAGTAGATCGTCCAACTCGGCACACTCAATCTCAAACAGGTTCTCGACAAAGAAGCCTCGTTTCTTCTTACTCCAACGCACCTGTAGCGGCTTGTTGTTCGTACCGATGTTAAGGAGATCAATTACCTGAAAAACATTTAACACGTGTGAATTGGTAATTTTTTTTTTTTTTTTTTTTTTTTTTTTTTTTTTTTTTTTGAGTGTAAAAATGAAAAGTAAAATATGTGAAAAAAATATAGAAGAGATTTGAGAGTGTCACAAAATTAAAAGTAAAATATGTGAAAAAAAAAATAGAAGAGATTTGAGTGTAAAAATGAAAAGTAAAATATGTATGTGAAAAAAAAATAATACAAGAAATTTGAGAGTGAAAAAATGAGAAGTAAAATATTTGAAAAAAATATAGAAGAGATTTGAGAGTGAAAAAATGAAAAGTAAGATATGTGAAAAAAAAAAATAGAAGAGATTTGAGTGTAAAAATGATAGGTAAAATATGTGAAAAAAAAAATAGAAGAGATTTGAGTGAAAAAATGAAAAGTAAAATACTGGTATGTGAAAAAAAAAATAGAAGAAATTTGAGTGTAAAAATGAAAAGTAAGATATGTATGTGAAAAAAAAGATGAGGTTTGAGTGTGAAAAAATGAAAAGTTAAATATTTGAACAAAAAATAGAAGAGATTTGAGAGTGTAAAAATGAAAGGTAAAATATGTGAAAAAAAAAATAGAAGAGATTTGAGTGAAAAAATGAAAAGTAAAATACTGTATGTGAAAAAAATAATAATAGAAGAAATTTGAGTGAAAAAATGAAAAGTAAAAAATATGTGAAAAAAATATAGAAGAGATTTGAGAGGGACAAAATGAAAAGTAAAATATTTGAACAAAAAAATAGAAGAGAATTGAGATATATATATACAGTACACTCACCTTTTCATTATATATTTCTCTAACAACAATAAAGACTCTCTCTCTCTCTCTCTCTCTCTCTCTCTCTCTCTCTCTCTCACACACACACACACTGACCTTTTCATTATATATTTCTATAACAACAATAAAGACTCTCTCTCTCTCTCTCTCTCTCTCTCTCTCTCTCTCTCTCTCACACACACACACACTGACCTTTTCATTATATATTTCTATAACAACAATAAAGACTCTCTCTCTCTCTCTCTCTCTCTCTCTCTCTCTCTCTCTCTCTCACACACACACACACTGACCTTTTCATTATATATTTCTATAACAACAATAAAGACTCTCTCTCTCTCTCTCTCTCTCTCTCTCTCTCTCTCTCTCTCTCTCTCTCTCTCTCTCTCTCTCTCTCATACACACACACACTGACCTTTTCATTATATATATATTTCTATAACAACAATAAAGACTCTCTCTCTCTCTCTCTCTCTCTCTCTCTCTTCTCTCTCTCTCTCTCTCACACACACACACACACACACACTCACCTTTTCATTATATATTTCTATAACAACAATAAAGACTCTCTCTCTCTCTCTCTCTCTCTCTCTCTCTCTCTCTCTCTCTCACACACACACACACACACACTCTAACCTTTTCATTATAAATTTCAAGGTATGATGCCGTGAGTGTAAATTCCTGGTCCTCTCGTTCCTGTAGTGTCTTGAAGAGGTATACGAAGGAACGGAAGATGAGACCATGACTTTCAGAAAACATATCCGCCTCCTTGTCAAACTGTGGAAGGGTGGGGGGTTAGAAGGGGGGTGTTAGTGGGGAGAGGGGTTAGTGGGGAGAGGAGAGAAGAGGGGTGTTAGTGGGGATAGGAGGGGGGTGTTAGTGGGAGAGGGGTTGGTTGTAGTGGGGAGAGGGTGGGGTTTAGAGTTGGGGATGGGGAGAGGAGGGGAAAGAGGGTGTTAGTGGGGAGAGAAGAGGGGTGTTAGTGGGGAGAGGGGAGAGGGTGTTAGTGGGGAGAGGGTGGGGTTTAGAGTTGGGGGATGGAGGGGAGGGGTAGAGGAGTTGGGGATGGGGAAAGGGGGTTAGAAAAGTGGGGATGGAGGAGGGAGGGTGTGTGTGGGGGGTGGGGTTTAGAGAAGGGGGAGGAGAGGGGAAGGGGGTGTTAGTGGGGAAAGGGTTAGATTACGTTAAGTTAGATTAGGGTAGGGTAGGGTAGGGTAGGGTAGGTTAGGCTAGAGTAAATTAGGCTAGGTTAGGTTTGAGTAAGCTAGGTTAGAGTAAGCTAAGTTAGAGTAAGCTAGGTTAAAGTAAGCTAGGTTAGAGTAAGCTAGGTTAAAGTAAGCTAGGTTAAAGTAAGCTAGGTTAGGTAGTCTACTCAGATCAATCTACAAATTTAAAAGATCAGATGAAAGCTAAATTACAAAAAAATAAAATCTACACAGCAACAGCCCATTGGTCCTCACGAGGGCTGTTAGAGGGATGAAGAGGAGAGTCACTTTTTGATCAATTGAAAGACTACTGAATTCCTCCAAAACAATACCAGAAAACAGACCACCATAATGTTACTAATAGGTGATTTGTTTTGTGGAGGAATCAACCAACAAAAATATAATTATCTTTCCCATTAATTAAGGTGATTAATAATTCACTTTGGTTACATTTGGAGTGTCTTGATTCCTCCAAAGTATGCCAGGAACAAACAGGACACATGAACAGAGAGAAATAATGGTGTTCTGTTGTTGTTGTTGTTGTTGTTGTTGCTTGGAATAGTTTGGAGGAATCATTTCCTCCATAATTACCAACAGTGTATTTCCATCTTTAGGGGGGGTGTGGGAGTAAGGAACAGGCTTGGGGGGGGGTCTAGGGGGTGCATGAATAGTAGGACAAGCTTGGGGGGGACTAGGGGGTGTGGGAGTAGGGGACAGCTTGGGGAGGGGACTAGGGGGTGTGGGAGTAGGGGACAGGCTTGGGGGGGACTGGGGGGTGCATGAATAAGGGGACAGGCTTGGGGGGGGGACTAGGGGTGTGGGAGTAGGGGACAGGCTTGGGGTGGGACTAGGGGGTGCATGAATAAGGGGACAGGCTTGGGGGGGGGACTAGGGGGTGTGGGAGTAGGGGGACAGGCTTGGGGTGGGGGGTAGAAAGCCAGTCCCCCCCTACTCCTACACCCACCCACTCAGTCCACCCCCAAGCCTGTCCCCTACTCCCGCACCCCCTAGTCCCCCCCCAAGCCTGTCCCCTACTCCCCAACCCCCTTAATTAAATGCAAACACTACACACTACACTAATTAATTAAAACTATTAATAAACTACAATTAATAGCAAGACAAAAAAAAGCTGAATTAAGTAAATATTAATTATAAAATACTGAGAAATGCAACTACTGTACTGTAGAAATAATTATGGATATGGAGAAATATTAATTGTATAGTAAATAAAATAATACACACATACATAGATAGAGAATAATACATAATACACACACACACACACACACACAAACATACACACACACAAATAGATAGAAAATAATACATAATACCCACACACACACACATACATACATATAGAGAACATTACATAATACACACACACACACACACATACACTGCACACAGAAATAACACATATGAACACACACACACACACACACACACACAAATGAAGATCAACACACACACACACAAATAAAATCCATACAAAAAAACACACAAACACACAGACCCACACAAATACAAATCAACAAAACACACACACCACACACACAATTAAACAAATAAATACCAACACACACACACACACAATTAAACAAACAAATAAATACCAACACACACACAACACACACACAATATATAAAATCACATGTTTGGTAAGGTTAATGTCCTGAGTGTGTGTTTTGGTGGGTGGGTAGGTAGGTAGGTAGGTAGGTAGGTAGGTAGGTAGGTAGGTAGGTAGGTAGGTAGGTAGGTAGGTAGGTAGGTAGGTAGGTAGGTAGGTAGGTAAACAGATACAGTACAGCTGTTTGAGATGCGAACACCTGTTTTGTTTCTCTCTCTCTCTCTCTCTCTCTCTCTCTCTCTCTTACTATTAGTTAGCAACTACTACTACACCTACGGTACCTCCTTGGTATGGGTTCGTAAGACCTTTTGAGGTGCTACTTGTCCTTGTAACTCCTTGTAACTCTCTCATATTTATGTTGCCCCTCACTCTAGCTCTTCCTCTCTCTCTCTCTCTCTCTCTCTCTCTCTCTCTCTCTCTCTCTCTCTCTCTCTCTCTTTCTATATCCTCTTTCTTCACACACTTTCCCTCTCCACCTTCCTTTTACTCTCTTCCTTCCTTCCTTCATTCATTCCATTTACACTTTCCCTCTCCACCTTCCTTCCACTCTCTTCCTTCATTCCTTCCTTCCATTTACACTTTCTCTCTCCACCTTCCTTCCACTCTCTTATTCCTTCTTTCCTTTCTTCTCCTTTCTCTCTCCATTTTCCTTGTGGTTTGAAGTATATGGGAAGAAGTTAGAAAAACGGAGGAAGGAAGGAAGGAATAAAGAGAGTATGTAGAAGGAAAGTGGAGAGAGAAAGTGTAAATGAAGGAAAGAAAGAATGAATGAAGAGAGTATAAGGAAGGTGGAGAGAGAAAGGACCTATTGATATTAGGCGCCACAACAGCGAGGTCATATAGCGACAGAAAAAAAGGTGATAGATAGATAGATAGATAGAGATAGATAGATAGATAGATAGATAGATAGATAGATAGATAGATAGATAGATAGATAGATAAATAGACAGAGACAGCAGCAGGAAGAAAATAGAAAGATGACAAGAGAAACAGCAACTGAAGAAACGAAAGCAAGTGACTGGGACGAAGGGGCGCCAAAACCCTTAATTACAAAAGTATGGAAGATGATTGATTGAGAGGTGGGACAGTAAACACGAAAGGAAACAGTAAAGAAGGAAAAAAATATATGGACAGTTGAAAAAGTGAAACAAAGTCCATTTTTGTTAGTGAACTTTTTACGACAAGCAGGGATACTGGGGGGAGAGGGGGGAGAGGGGGTTATACATAGCCCCCCCCCCTCCCCTCTACCCCCATGGAAACTAAACATTGTGAGGGGGGGGGGTATTTATATCCTCCTCCCCCCCTCCCTCCTTCTCTACCCCCATGGAAATCAAACATGAGACAAACTTCAAAATACTACAAAATAATTAAATACTTCAAAATAATTAAAACTATATATTATTATACACTAGTTGATATGTATATTTGACTAATCTACCTTTTTATTTACACTACAAACTATTGATGTATATAAGTTATGATAATGAGTAGTGTTAGCGTCGTTTGGCTAATGTCTTAATGATATAAAAGATGTGAAAACTACAGTAAAGTTGAAGGGACCCAGTAATTTAGTCAGAAAATGGGAGGTTAATGAGTCCTTCAAATATTGCCACGAAACACACACACCTATATGTAAGCAGCTGGTTTCGTGCGTGGTCAGGAGAATCAGAAGCCTCCAATTATTTCTTATACATATATATGAGAATTGGAGGCTTCTGATTCCTTCTGACTATGCCACGAAACAAGCTCCTTCTGTATAGGTGTGTGTGTTTCGTGGTAATATTTGAAGGACTCGTTTACCTCCAATTTTCGGACTACAACACAGTGTCCGTAAGAGGGAGGTTTTCTTGTTGGTAAATTGGAAAGCTACTGATTTTTATTATTCTCCTAACCATACCGGAAAACAGACACTCTTTCAATGTAAAGTCATGGTCTAATTTACTGCAACACCTTCCAATGAGATGGCTCGAAAAATGATCCGAAACTATAGCTGTTGGTGTGTGCAATTTTGGTTCATAAAATTAACTCAAATAGCTCGCTTTTATTCACCAGGTTGCAGTACATTAGACCATGACTTTACTATTATAATAAGAGGGGTTCTGTTTCGTGCAATGTAGGAGGAATCAGAGACTTTTAATTCATCAACAAATAGTATCTCCCCTTAAAAAAAAAAAAAAAAAAAAAAAAAAAAAAAAAAAAAAAACTATAACTACACTATCTATTAATCAAACTTAGCAAATATGTACCAATCTTTCTTAATTAATTCTTTCCCCAACAACACTGTAATATTGATTAAAACTTACAACACAAACATCTCACCTCCCACAACCCTTCACAGCTCACACACACACACACACACGTTTTCACCTCCCAAACCCCTTCACATCTCAAGCCAATTACAGTATACAAAACCACAATACAACAGCAAGTATGTAGTTTATTTTACCTTGTCCTCTTCTTAGTAAACAAACATCTCACCTCCCACAATCCTTCACAGCTCACACACACACACACACACACACAAGTTTCATCTCCAAACCCCTTCAAATCTCAAGCCAATTAAGATCCTGTGATCGTGTATGAGAATTGGAGGCTTCTGATTCCTCCTGACCATGCCACGAACCAGCTCCTCCATTATAGGTGTGTGTGTTTCGTGGCAATATTTGAAGGACTCGTATATCTCCAGTTTTCTGACTACATCACAGGTGCCTTAAGGGAAGTAACCTTTTGTGGTCAATTTGAGTCAATGTAGACCTCCAAACTCACCTAAAAAACAAAACACATTCCCTATATAATTTCATAAGGAAGGGTTTTGTTTCCTGGCATGTTTGGAGAAATCAGTAGCCTTCCAATTTCCCACAATAGGTTAATTATTCCCAACTCAGAGCAATAACCCTCAATAAAATATGTCAACATTGTCCTACTCCTCCTTCTCCTTCTCCTCCTCCTTGTCAGCCAAAGCGAGAGCCAATATATAATAGCAGCCAAAGATTACAGTACAGTATATATATTATAACCCAAACGAGAGGGTAAGCAGTAAGCAGAAGCAACAGCAGCAACATCATCATCAAGGCTAAAGAGATAATGGAGGGAATATAATATGTACGTACAGTCGTCTCCACTGGTAACGAACACAGTGTCTGATGGTGAGTTTGGGTGGCGAGATGTGGCACCGCTGTGTTTATTTACTCCTAGTAGTAGTAGTAATAGTATATGTGGCACCACTGTGTTTTTTTTCTCATAATAGTAATAGTAAATGAATGGACAGATTTATCCCTGCTCTATATAGTATCCACCACCATAAGGACGCTATGTAAACAAACAGTGGTGCCACATTTCACATAATAAACACAGTGGTGCCATATTTCACCACAAGGACGCTATGTAAACAAACACAGCGGTGCCACATTTCCCCTACACCCACACCCACACCTGACGCTGTACTCGTTACTAGTGGAGGCGACGGTACGAGGATGGATAATAAATGCTGGGACTTACATCGACCGTGAAGAAACTC